>WHWC01000132.1:0-105065 GCA_019426215.1 Buddleja alternifolia | reverse complement strand
ACAAAATAAAAAATCTCTTCGCTTTAGTAAGATAAAAAATCTGCACTATTTTTAAAACAAGGATTTTGTGGTATAATGAATTCTTTTATCTATCAACAAAAATAAAGAATCTTTGCCACTTGCTTTAGTAAGATAAAAAATCTGCACTATTTCTAAAACAAGAATTTTGTGGTATATGTAAAGTATTAAGTTCAAAGGTCTTTTGCAGAACGTAACCAAGACAAAGGTATATACTTATTTTGGTGTGCTTGTGTGAGAAAAAAAAAACACTTCAATTGGTGTGATTCTTGGATGAATCAGTGTAACATTCTTGGATTGTTGTTGCTAAATACCACGTGTTTTCAATTTGTAATAATGTGCGTTAGATGGAGGATGTGGAAGATCTTGGAGATGATAAGTTGCTATGGTCTTCAAAGGAGGAAGATTATTTGGTTGAGTTGATGGTAAGGGAGGTTAGGAAGGGCAATCTTTCATCCACCACTTTTCACAAACGAATTTGGACTAGTATATCACAGAAAATGCATGAAAGGTTCAAAAAAATTGGGGCCGTTACCTCGTTCTTTACAGTGGATAGTACACCGTCATCGACACTTCATCGGATCAACTTGCTCGACATACCGACTACTTCGAGAGATTGTAAAAATGACGAAAGAATTACTGTCCAGCGAACGAGCACGTGTCCCGGTTGATTTTGTTAGGGTATATCTATCTATCATTGTTTGAATAAGTGCAAATACTTGTAAGAAGTTGTTTTGACTTTTTTTTTTTTTGAATTGTTTGTTTAGAGGTTGGCGCATGTGGAGTCTCTACATCGCATTATGGCGAGGTACTTTTTTGTTAATATGCACTGCCTAGAGATCAGGTGTTCGAAGCTGCTTGACAATCTTGCTGTCACATTGGTGCTCATCAGTAGATGTACATGCTTGAATGAGCTTAAAGTTGATTTGGTGGTACTATTTTAAGTTTTATGGTTTGTCGCTTATTAGTTATTACATGGTTTATTTAACATGTTCTTTGTTTGGGTTTCTAAAATAAAATTGTAATCGACTTAACATGTGTAGGGTGCACCATGGGAAAACGCAGGCATTAGTGTATCCAACTACGTAAAGGACTGGAAGTTGCAATCAATGGGATTGGAGGCATTGAATGAGGTCACGATCTTCAACTTCTCGGGTTCTGATTGCGAGATAAGCTACATTATGTACGTGTTGTCACACGCAACTGAGTTGGGTACACTGCATATCTACTGTGTTAATCAATTTTTTGATGATCCAATTGGTGTGTATAAGAGGGCATCAATTAGAGCGTATGAAGCTACTGCGTCAAACAATGTGCAAATTCGATTCATAAAAGGGGCTTATCCTAGAATAAGAGGAGAATGAAAATTGCACAAGAATTTTATAGTGGTTCGAAGCATCAATTTGATCCAACAATGTACTTAATTTGACTATGAATGTACTTAGGAATAGAACAATTTTTCTTAGTTGTAATAGAGATATTCATAGTTTCGTCTGATTAATATATAATGTACATGAGGATGTAGGTACTACTTACTAAACATTAAACTATATAATTTAAAAAATTATTAAATATTATACGAACAGTATATATATTACACCTAAAAACAGGTCCATCCAAACGTGTTGTGTTTTTTTCACTGCAAAACAGTTTCATCCAAACGCATTCTCAGAGAACATATATTCTGCAAAATAGTGGGCCAAACAAGTTTTCACTTGGTTTTATTATTCAAAAACTGTTCTACAAAACTGTTTTGCAGAACTACGAAAACAAAAACGTGCCAAACAGACCCTAAGAAATTGCGGCTGCGATAGGGAACAGGGTTTGCTAGTCTTTAGTATTTCTTTCTTTCCTTTTACTTTTTTTACTATTAAACAATAATATTAAGTGTATACACAATCTTTTATATAAGACAAACGTATAAATAATTGTATTTCTTATATTTTTTTGTATATATATATGCTTCTACCCGTTTAATCGATTTTTCGCACCGGTTCAACCGATTGGACCAATGAACCAGTGACCCAATTGATTGTCTGGTTCGATGACCGGTCCGATTTTCAAAACATTGGTAAAAATGTCTGTTTACACAAAGTTCTTCAAAAGTATGATGTAAACCTTCCATATGTTAAATTAATAATTGTCTTCGTGCTAAGTGACCTTCTTAAGATTGGGAGCTCACGGAAAATTCGAAGCTCACGGAAAATATAAAAATTCGGAGCTCACGGAAAATAGAAAAAACAACGCCGTCATCGCCCCGGCTAGGGTTTGCCCTACCGTGCTGCTCCGCCTCCGTGCATGGAGGAGGCAGACGTCGACAAACCACCACCGCTGGTGGTGACTCTCAATCGGAAAACCAAAAAATTGAAACGGAATCTGTTAGGAGCAGATGAGGGAGTCTATCAAAACCCTAATCCAGATTTCATGATGGCGCAACAAACTCCGGCGGTTGGCTTTGTTTCGGTCACTAATGGAGGGACAGGGACCCACACGGCAGATGAAGACTTAACTAGGACGGACAACACGGCTAAGGAGGATACTCCGGCCAACTCTTGGAAAACGGGCAATCTCCGCCAAGCTTGGAATCGACAAACAATCACACCCGGCTACTATACCGGGGAAGGAGAAGAAGACTATTTTGATGGAGCAGACCTGAGTGAGGATGAAGCAGATGACTCGGTGCCAAGTTACACAATTCCGGAAGAAGACCTACAGGAGATGGCGACTCCTTATCGCAGGGCCCTTGTGGTGAAGGTTCTTGGACGAAAGGTGGGATACACAATGCTTAAACAGCGTATGAAAGCTCTTTGGAAACTCCCATACGACGTCAATCCAGTGGATATAGGTAATGAATTCTATCTCGTTCGGTTCAGATTTAAGGCTGAGTATGATAGGGTGCTTCGCGATGGCCCATGGATGATTTTGGGACATTATCTAACGGTTCGTAAATGGGACCAGACATTTAATCCGAAAAAAGAGAAAATATCGAACACTATGGTTTGGATTCGTCTCCCCGATCTGCCGATACACTACTTTAATGATAAACATCTCCGAGGTATGGGTTGTTTGATTGGAAAAATGCGGGGTATTGATAAGCACACTGAAGAATCGTTACGTGGACGTTATGCTCGAGTTTGTGTTGAACTTGATTTGGACAAACCAATCATTCCAATCATCAAGGTAAACAAAAAACTACGAGTTGTTGAGTATGAGGGTTTGTCTTTAATCTGTTTTGAGTGTGGATCGGTAGGACACCGAAAAGAAACCTGTGGCTCGCAAAACCAAAAGGATAATGCTGGTAAAACACCGAATGCTATGGAGAAACAAGCCACACCTACTACTGTTGGTCCATGGAATATTGTACCCTCTCAGACAAAAAGACGGGGGCAGCGTAAGGAGACAAGTCGGGAGCCGGGCTAAGATCCCTCTATTTTCTATTTCGGCGCGGGTAATCAAGCACAATCGGCTGGACAAAATGTGGATAGCAGGGAGGATAGGCATAAGGTTGTCAAAGAGGCCGAGGTTCCTAATAGGATGGCAACTACTCGTGTACATGGCAATAAATCAAAGAATAATATGACGGAGACAACAAGTGGTTCACGGTTCGCGGCGTTATATGAATTGGAAGAGCAAATGGACTCAGAGAGAGCGACACCGAATATGTCAGGGGAGGGGAGAACTCAAGCGGAGGTTACTAAGGTTTGGAGAAGAGTGGATCGGGATATGCCTCCGGAACAATCGGAGAAGATAGTGGCGAAGGAAAAGATAGCCCCGATCACGCTTGGTGCTACGTATACCATTCGTAATAATTCCATAAATTCGAGCGTCGAGCGAGATCATGACATGACAGACTCAAGCGTGGACATACCGCAGTTTCGGGACAGATTGGACGTGGTGGACAAGGTCTAATTGGTATGTTGGAAAAAGGCTCTCATTTCGGGCACACACGACCGCCGAAATATACAGAAGATGGCAGGTTTAGTTCCGATGATGAGTCAGTGGAAGAAGTAGATATATCCGGATGTGTCGCCCCTAGTGGCGATTTGGGCTACGACAACATTGCAATCACTGAGTCCCGGCGGGATGTTACTAGCAACGTGGAAATGGCCAAGGATAAGGGGTTTTTTTCAACCCCCTCCCAGGTATAAGTTTTTGTTCTGTTTGAACTTCTCCCTCTGTGTTATTAAATGGTGTCTATATTTTGGAATTGCAGGGATGCAGCGAAGCCTGAATTTTTGAATTCGCTTAGAGAAGTTCTAAATAGGTATAAGCCGATGATACTTGTCCTTATGGAGCCACGAGTTCCGGGTCACAATGCAACAAATATACTCATGTTCAGTAAATTTGATAGAGTTGAAAAGGTTGAAGCAAGGGGGTTTGCGGGGGGAATATGGTTATTTTGGAATTCTAAAGAAGTTAGTATCGACATTGTTGAAGCGAATGAGCAGAGTATCACCTCCGTTATTCGTCGTGATGGGGATAGGACTTGGGTTTTAGCGGCAGTGTACGCAAACCCGCAGGTGGAGTCATGAAACCATCTTTTGGAGCACATTGTACGTATGGAACCCCACATACACGGTCCGTGCGTTATTGCGGGGGACATGAATGTAGTGACGACTCAATCAGAGAAAACGGGTAGTGCTCCAGTTGATATGCATAAGTGCTGTAAATTCTTGGAATGTGTAGATAAGTGTGAGCTTATTGATCTCAAGTTTGTTGGCTCACCGTTCACATGGGCTAAAGGAGGTAAGTCGTCTCTCCAACAATGGTTAGATCGGGCTGTGTGTAATGATACCTGGCGGCTCTCTTTCCCTCAAGCAATGGTTCGGCACTTACCTAGAATAGGGTCGAACCATGCACCGTTAATGCTCACTCTATATGAACATGCACGGGTAGGGACCAGTTTGGAGTATTTTCGGTTTCAGTCGGCATGGTTCACGCATCCGAGCTTTCGGGATATGGTTGATCAGAATTGGCATGATAAACGAGAAGATGGGCTTCATGAACAAATTCAACATATTCGGACAGCTACCCATGTGTGGAATCACGACACCTTTGGAAATATATTCAAGCGCAAATAGCAACTTGTAGCTCGTATTGCGGGTATACAAAGAGCGCAGGGCCAGAATTTTAGGTACTCTCTAAGAAAACTGGAAAATAAACTATAAGCTCAGTATTTTGACACTCTACGTCAGGAGGAATTTTTTTGGAAACAAAAAGCCAGGGCTCAGTGGCTTAGAGCAGGGGACATGAACACACACTTTTTTCATCTTTCAGCCGTGAATCGCCAAGGAAAATCTAAAGTGAGGACCCTTGAGCGTGAGGATGGGAAGGTGGAAACTGACCCGGTTCAAGCACATGGCAGTCGAATACTACAAAGCCTTATATGATACAGGCGCACCCGTGTGCACCTACACAGATACGCCGGGGTTCCCGACACTACAGGGGCAGCATACCGAGATACTACTTAGGCCGGTTACCAAGGAAAAGGTGAAACAAGCACTTTGGGATATGAGTCCGTCGAAAGCACCGGGTCCAGATGGGATACAACCTATGTTTTATCAGCACTGTCGGGATATAGTAGGTGATGATATTTTCCAGCTGGTTCAGAAAGCCCTTCAGTCAGGTAACATTGATCCCAGTCTTAATAAATCTCGCATTGTTTTAATTCCAAAAGATAAGAACCCAACACGTCTCCCGCAATTTCGTCCGATTAGTCTTACGAATGTAAGCCTTAAAATTGTTACCAAAACATTGGCTAATCGTATTAAAGAATTTATCGATGAGCTTATCCCACGGTCTCAAAGTAGTTTTATACCGGGAAGGCAAACAATCGATAATGTGTTAATTACTCAGGAAATTTTGCATGATTTAAGTCGTCTGAAAGGAAAGAAGAGTTTTTTCATAGCCAAAATTGATTTCGAAAAGGCTTATGATCGTATTAATTGGAGTTTTCTCGAGAACGTGTTGAGTGAAATTGGTTTCCCCGCGACTTGGATATCGCTCATTATGGATTGTACCACCCGAGCCAAACTATCCCTGCTTTGGAATGGTGAGGCAACGGAATGGTTTGATCCTAAGCGAGGTCTAAGACAAGGGGACCCCCTGTCTCCTTATCTATTTGTTTTCTGTGTGCAGAAGTTAGGTTGCCTAATTGATTTAGCAGTGCGGGAGAGAAAATGGAGACCGGTACCAACTTCTAGACATGGACCATGTATATCTCACTTGATGTTTGCAGATGATTTACTACTATTTGGGGAGGCGACCGTACAACACACGAGGTCGGTTATGGATACTTTGAAATACTACTGTCACCTCTTAGGTCAGGCTGTGAACGTCCACAAGTCAAAGTTATTCATTTCGAAAAATGTACCAGTGGACCTCAAGTGTTGTATCAGTAATAGCATGAATCTTGGATGTACAGACAATTTGGGGCGATATCTCGCGGTACCTCTGCAGCATGACCTCCTCCTCAGGCGGGATTATAGCTTCTTGATGGACCGAGTCAAGAAAAGGTTACAGGGTTGGAAACGAAAACACTTATCTTTAGCGGGACGTGTAACCTTGATTAAGTCGGTAACAGAAACTCTGTCTTCATACCATATGCAAACAATGAGAATTCCTTTGGGTGTGTGTGATGCAATTGATAAAGCGAACCGACAATTTTTGTGGGGGGGGCTCGGATATAGAACGCAAATTGCATCTTGTGAAGTGGGATACTGTTTGTAACCCCAAGAATCAAGGGAGATTGGGACTGCGAAAGACCAGAGTCACGAATTTAGCACTTCTCGGTAAGTTGGGATGGCAGCTGCTTCGGGATGAGGATAGCTTGTGGACTCAAGTGTTTAAACACAAATATATTTTGAGACAGCGGGCTCGGGCGAGAAATGCGACATCATCAACTTGGCGAAGTATTCAGTCGATTGCTCCTCTTCTCAAATTTTGGAACTAGGTGGATTGTGGGTGATGGGGCTCGGATCAAATTTTGGGAAGCTGTCTCGCTCGGGGAGGAACCGTTATCTACTCATTGTCAACAACCGATTCCACCGGAGGACTTGTGTCGGACTATTGATCAGTATTGGTTATCGGGGTGTGGCTGGGATTGGGACGTCTTATAGGGGCTGCCAATCACGGTTAAGACTCAGTTGCAGGGGATAGATTTGGCAGCGGGATTGGGGCAGAAAGATATGCTAAGGTGGAGATTTTTCCCGGATGGGAAGTATAGTTGTACAAGTGCGTATGAAGCTCTAGAAGGTACCTGGCGAATTGTGGACTCTAAACCGTGGTTGAAGATCTGGAAGGTCCTGGGAGCACATCGTCGTCGCATGTTCCTATGGTTACTCCGGCATAACAAAGTGATGACTCAATCGACTTTAAAGACGAGCGGCATTGTGTCTTCGGATGGCTGCCCCGTTTGTGGGATCGCCTCGGATACCCCCTTACAAGCTATTCATGATTGTCAGTGGGCAAAAAATTATTGGTTACAGCTTGTTCATTCTGATTGTTATAATCTTTTCTTTAAAGGTTCAGTGGAAGACTGGCTCGACTGGAATTTATTGCACTAGATGAACAAGTATGATTGGTGTGAAAAATCGGATATAGCCTTCACTGAGACTTTGTCTTTTATTTGGCATGTTCGAAACGAGGTGATGCATGGAGTCCGAGCTACAGTTCCTACGAGGGAACTAGATGTGTTACACAAAAGAATTGACGGCACCATTCATGCCCTTAACTTTGATCCGGACGTGATGCACCTGCAGGTACACACGGGCTGGAAAAAACCGACACTTGGTTATACTAAACTGAATGTGGATGCGGCGGTAACAGCATTCGGCCAAGCAGGGGTCGGGGGTACTCTTCGGGACGAGCATGGAACATGGTTAAGGGGGTTCAGTGGTCGCATTGACCCATGTTCATCGTTGGAGGCTGAGATGCGAGCCATTCTATTGGGACTAGAG
Source organism: Buddleja alternifolia (assembly GCA_019426215.1). Lineage (NCBI taxonomy): Eukaryota > Viridiplantae > Streptophyta > Magnoliopsida > Lamiales > Scrophulariaceae > Buddleja > Buddleja alternifolia. The sequence continues at coordinate 97,089 of WHWC01000132.1, read as the reverse complement.
ATGGCGTGGGCCACAGGGACAAAGAAATTAATCGTTGAATCGGACTGTCAAGTTGCACTTAATAGCATTGTGGAAGCCTCCATTGAGCATCACCACTTTGAGGTGATCTCTTGCATTCGTAGTGTGCAAGGTAGAGACTGGGATGTCTCATTTCAAATGGTTTGGCGAGAAGCAAACCAAGTAGCTGATGCTTTAGCTAAAATGGGAATTCACACCCATATGCACCACACGAATGTACCTCACTCACAAATCTATCACCTCCTAGACAATGATAGAGCCGGCATTATTTGGCCTCGTTTTGTGACTATTAACCCGAGTTTGTCGGGTTGGTTTTTTGAATTGTTGGGTATCCCCCCTTTCGGAATGAAAAAAAAAAAAAATTGGCTTCGTACCGTTGGTGAAGGGTATAGTTTTAGTGCTTTGTTTAACGAGAAATTGGTACATATGTTATTCACTTTTATATTTTTTAAAGCTCCATTTCCAGCAGCCCTTCGTTCATCATCATGTGTACCTTTAGTTTTATTGAATATTCTTGTTTGATTAAAAGGGTAGCTACCATAAAAAAAATAAAAATGACTTTAACTTTTTTAGTTTTTTTTTTCTTTCTCTTCCGCACCTGTTAGGATCAGTAACAGATTTTTCTTCTTTTGAACTTGTCTTCTAAATTTGTTAGGAAATTGAATTAACAAACATTTTTCCTAAAACCTATAGAAAGGATTGTTGAGAAGAAAAAATATTACAAGATAAGAAAAGATTGATTATCATCAAATATTTAACGTTTATCCACCATAAATTACGAACTATTTATTTTATATTACTTTATAATATTTGAGAAAGTGCCATAATATTTGTTGAAATTTTTTGGTTGCATAACTTTGATGTGTATTATTCAAGTATTGAGAGTTAAACCACCACAAAGTACAAACCGATTACAATATTTTGATAAGATTTTTGAAGAATTGCTTGTATATTTCGAAACTATTAAATTTATTGAAAGTTAGTTTTATATGTGGTAGTTGTTGTTTTATTTTGAGATTAAAACAAAAAAAAGTTTGATTATATACTTACTAGCGTGTGCCTCGTGCTATGCACGAAAAATAATTAAAAATATTAAGAATAAATTCGATATACTCTTTTATCATTAAAAATAGGAAAAAGTTTATGACACCCGACAAACTATAAAAATACTTCTTCGAGAAAATAATTAGAATGATTCCCCAATTATTTGATGAGTTTAGGGTTAAATACAAAATGTTTTTTGAACTACACTCACTGTCACATATACCTTTCTAAACTAAATAACATACAAATTAGTCTCTCAATCAAATTTTGTACCCTTTTTTTATGATTCTTGAACTATTTTTTATAATTGTCCCTCTACTTTTTTGTATATATATATGGTTTGACTTAAGTCTAAATAAAAGCAACTTCTGACCCTTCAATCAACAAAATTTAGCACATTTTTTATCTGAAATTTGCCAGTTGATTTTTTATTCATTTTTTTCATTTGTTTTCTTTCAATTTTAAACACAATACTTTACTTGATCTTTTGTTTTAATTTTCTGCCAGTATTTCTTCTTTTTTTCACTCAGTTTACCACACAAATATTTCAGTCAGTTTTTTTAATAGATAAATACATTTATGGGTTTTATATAGTACTATTTTGACAATTTTAGAAACAATATGAATAATATTACAATTGTTTCAAGATAAGATTATCAACGGATGCCCAAAATTCACATATTTGACCTCCCAAAAAATGTAAATTCAGAATACGTGATTACAAAATAACAAATTATAACCCTACTACAGGTGAAAACAATGAATTAGAGAAACATAATTAATACCACTAATGAACGTCCAAAAATTCACTTAGGTGCAGCAAAATAGTCCAAATTTAAGAATATGCAGATGATGTCTAGTCTTATTGGCAAAGTTGATGCCCCAAGATATAGAAGTCTTGGGTTCTACTCCCACCGACAGCATGTGGGTCTTTCTCTATTTATTGGTAGTTGTTAGCTGTTATAATTTAGTATAGTGCTAAATGATAATTGATGATTCATATTCATGATGTAATTGATACATATAACCGATTATCTAAAAAAAAAGAATCAACTGTTTAACTTATTCAAAACATTGAAAATAAAAGTATAAAAAACTATGCTAATGACTACTCAGAATATTTTGCAAATAAATAAAGAAATTTACATAACTAATTTCAATTTTGATTGAGAAAATGTTAGAACCCGTTAACCTTAAAAAGAAGTTAAAAGTGCAAGGCATCAATGTTGAGTTTCTAAGATAAAGTGAGAGAGAAAAAACTTTCTAAAAAGGATTCATGCCAACAAATAGCTCGCATCGAAAAAGATTCAGAAACAAATCCAAATTAAGTGAAATTAATTACTGAAATAAAATAAATATCAAGACAATGTTCTTTCATGCTCCATCCTATCCATAATTGCATGTTCTCATTCTTGACTGAGGCTATGCATAATAAGACCAAGACAATTTTAGATCTTTTTTGTTTGGTAAGTAAGATAATTTTAAATAAAACAGCAATATATTAGTGACACTTTTAAAAGAGGATTATGTACATGCATATTCTTGTTTCTCCATCGAGGATTATTAGAGAATATGAAATTCTAATTAGTTATATATTTAAATCTGAAAAAAAATGACTATCAAATGTTAAAAAATCTATGAAAACATTGAAAAGAAGAATCAATGTATAACTGATATTGAATAAAAAAAGATACCACCGTTGGGGCATGGATAGAAGAAAGTTTGATATCTTTGTGCAACATATATCTAGAATCCAAACATTGTAACATCCACGTGAGAGGAGAGGAGAGGAGAAGTCTTTCTCTGCAAGAAAGAAACAATCACCAACAAAATCCAAAAGTGTATAACAATATATCTATGGGAAGAGAGGTATTTAAGAAAATCGACACTTTAATGTACATGAATGTACACAAAATTGACATAATAAACAAACACAATTAACATTAAAACTTAAAAAGTTACAAAAGAAAACCCAGAGAAGAATATAATATATATCCTCAACTTATAGTAAAAAATATGGATAAGGAGAGTTGATTACCTTATAAAATAAAGACTTTACATTTGTCATTTTGAAGAGCTCCTAGAACTGAATGTTCGGAGCAATCACAACTATTATGTGACAAAATTCTTGTGGGTATACGAATGATTGTGGTTCAAGCAAGATTTGTAATCTAAAAACTCCGTAAAAGATGAATCCATTGAATAAAATACTCAAAATACCTACAAAAATACACAGATAAATCTTTAAGCAAAGTAACACCTTTAAAATAACACATAAACAGTGTGTGTTCATGGAATTAATCGTCTATAACATAGATAAATAGATACAATTAATTGGAAAGAAAAATACATATCAAAAGGCATGTATATGCATTTAAAAAATTGGAACGATACAATCAAACAATCCGTAGGAAGAAAGATCCGATGTGTGTGTGTGTCATGTGAGAGTGAGAGAGAGAGAGAGAGACAGAGAGAGAGAGAGAGAGAGAGAGAGATTTGATTAGCTTAAACTACTAATTATATGATTTGGTGAAAGATATAGCAAGAAATACAGGGAGGAATGTATCATATATAGATGATATTATGTCCATATTGAAATCATTATTTTTTAGCTAAGATTGGGAAAATAATTAATTTTGATTGAAAAAATTCCTTAATCTGCGTAAATGAGAAACTAGAAAAAAGGCATTACAGTAGAAACGTTTTATTGGCAGATTTTGAATTCTTTCCATGATGAGGGAAATACACAATAAATGTTTAAGCAACCAATCAAAAAATCTATACTAATTAAAATAATTCAAAATTCTAAGAATTGAGTATTTGGTCAAAATTGAGCAATTGTGGGTCTCACACCCCCTTCAAATATATAATAGTATAGATAGATATGGAATGAAATCTACCAATGATAATTTATTTCACAATTAAAAAAACTCAAAATTCTAGAAAATTAGAATTGAGCTCAATTGAAGTCAAAATTGGTCAAACACTTCCTTCAAATATATAATAGTATAAATATTAAATATTAATTATTTTTTATTATTATTGATACTTCAGCTCTCTCAACATCTAATTTCTGGATATGTCCCTGTGTGTGGGAGGAACTGCAAACAATATACTTTAATTTTTTGAGAGAGATACATTAGGATTATTGAACTTGATTTAACATAGATTTTTTCAAATCACTTCCGTCCCCCTTTGAAACTAAAAATTAACGGTAAACAAGCATGTGTTAATTTTATTGATAAAAGTCCGATCAAAAAATCCCTCTGAAACACGAAATTCACCGAATCAAAAACCCCTCTCCATCACATGTGTTAACTTTATTGCGTCTGATAAAAAAAAATAAAAAAATAGAGACATGAAACAAATGGAAAACCAAGCCGAGAAGACCATTTTTGCATTTCTTCAATTTCTTTAACATCAGTTGTACAATACCTATATAACATAGAAATTAGTAGAAAATAATTGTTAATATTAAATAAGGTATTATAGAATTTATAATTCATTGAATACCATTTTTGTATTTCTTCAATTTCTTTAACATCAGGATTATATGTAGAATGATGTTACTGTCGTTTGGAATTGCGATTCACCTAATAAACTGTTAGTGTATATTAGTGTCATGACTTGTTGTCTTCCACTATAAGAGCTAGTGTGTCAATGCAATATATTCCACTAGCTCTTGTCTTTAGTGTATATTAGTGTCATGACTTGTTGTCTTCCACTATAAGAGCTAGTGTGTCAATGCAATGTATTCCACTAGCTCTTGTCTAACTTAGCTGTATATATATGTATTGTTTCATACAATTAATACACAAGAAATACATTCAAACAGATTATTCCTCTACAACTTTCTATCATTCTATCATGGTATCAAAGCAGGACATCGATCCTGTGACTTCACCCACCCCCCTCACGGCAAATACATCTGCCACTATCTTCTCTTCTCTGGCCGGCGCCACCACCGCCGCCGCTACCTGACACGCTAAAAGCTAACGTGCTATGATAGCAAGTGCACTAGACGTATGTAGTAATAAGTGGACAAAAAGTCCGGGTTGTCGAACCACGGAAACTTGAAGTTTAGTTTATGATTAATGAAAATGGACAAAAGTAGATTGCAATAAAACGAGTAAGCAAGTGACGAACCAAAAAGAAACGAACTATAGATTAAATCTCACGTATGATAAAATGACTAAGGCACATGCTACAACCGAATCTACTCGTCAATATAGATGAGCTACTCTTCGAATTATTAGACTCCTATTGCTTTGGTGGAAATTCCTTAGATAATTATTACCCGATGTCTCGGCACATAATAATCCTATGATTAATTGATGGTTCTCTAAATATGTCTATCCGAGAATCTAATCAATAACCACGCATTAACGTTCTAGAGTTTCCCCGGATAAATCCGGCTAACCGCACCCGAAAATCTTTACCTATTTCTAGGAGCAATTCCACATTAGTTTCGGATGATGTGTTGATTCATTTGAACCCTAACCTATCTTCTCTCGAATGACTAGACTAGGCAAGATAGCAAGCATATGGTGATCAAGCACATGATTGTAATAAAAGCTCAAAATCAACACACAAAGCAATATGAGAATTAATACGGAAATTCACTTCACATATATTGATTCATAAATTGGCTTTCACATGGCCTTAGTTCTACAATATTAGCCTCTCATCAAAGCCTTAAGAAAATCTAATACAAACATATACATACTCATGGAAATAAACATGTAAATGCAAATAATTAAAACTCCCTCAATTGATTGATGATGGATCCTTGCTTTTGAACTTCAATCCTTAACTCCTCTCTCTTTGTTCCCCTCCAAAAGTGATGAAGAATGGTGATGAATGATGATGAGTGAAAAGTAATGGCCAAATGCCTCCCTCTCCCCCTTCTTTTTCGTCCCAAGTCAAGAAAAATGCCTTAAGAAGACCACAAAATCTGAGCTCCTAGTGTGTGTCTCCCCTAGTGTGTCCTCCACTACTCTTAAAGTGAGTAGTATAAAATTCCATAAAGTAGATCTACTAAGAAACATACTTATGACATCCCTCCCATACATGTGATGACCTCTTGGCTTTAAATGTTCCATTCCCCCATCAAATGATGATCTTTTGGCTGAAAGGAATCAAAATTCGGGTGTGGACACGCCTAGGCGTGGCATTACGGCGCTTGGGCGCCGTTATCAGAATGCTGAAATTAAATGCAATGTGTCCTGCGCAGAAATCGTATTTCATTCATAACTTTCTCCACGAAACTCCGATTTGGATGATTCAAGTCCTCATTTGAAGCTAACACATAGTTCTACAACATTGTAGAAGGGAACTTCATCCAATTCGGCCTCTAAACATACGTAAATAGCGCTCGAACGTGGAAAGTGGTGTAGATACGGCGCCCGGGCGTGGACAAGATGGCGCCTAGGCGTGGTAAGCAGAATGTTGACGTTATTTGCATCTTGTCCAGCGCCTGGGCGTGGGTTTTTAGGCGCTCGGGCATAGGGGTGCGTAGCAATTTGGCCTAAACTTGTTTTATACGTCGTTTTTCATCCCGTTCTTTGATTGTATCCATTTAAGACCTGAAATCACTTAATGCACGAATTAAACGCACATGTGGCAAGAATCAAGCGATAAATGAACCTAAGACATAAACGCAAAGGGGCTTAAAAACACGTAAAAATGCCTCTTATCACTACCACAATGGTCTTTTCTCCTCTCCCTCCTAATTTCTCTTCTTTCTCCAACCTCGCTTCTGCTTCCCCTTCATCTTCCTCCACAAATCTGATGTCAACCTCCTTCCCATCGACGCTACCTCATCCCGGTCCAATCCCATTGCCGACGAACTTGGCTTCACATATATATACAGCTAAGTTAGACAAGAGCTAGTGGAATACATTGCATTGACATACTAGCTCTTATAGTGGAAGACAACAAGTCATGACACTAATATACACTAAAGACAAGAGCTAGTGGAATACATTGCATTGACACACTAGCTCTTATAGTGGAAGACAACAAGTCATGACACTAATATACACTAACACCCCCCCGCAATCTGAGCCGTGGGACCAACGCAAAGATTGGCCCTAAGTTGGGAAAACTTGGTAGTTGGTAATGCTTTGGTGAAGATGTCGGCAACTTGTTTAGCGGTAGGAACATACTTGACCAAAACATCGCCGGTGGCAACTTTTTCCCGAACAAAATGGTAATCAATCTCAATATGCTTTGTACGAGCATGAAAGACAGGATTAAGAACAAGATATATAGCACTAATATTATCACAGTAGACCCGAACAGGATGCGGAAGAAAGATGCCCAAATCACGTAGAATAAAACGGAGCCAGCAAGACTCAGCGACAGCATAGGCAACAGAGCAATACTCAGACTCTGTACTGGATCGGGAGACGGTGGCTTGTTTCTTCGCAGACCAAGAGATAAGATTATCACCAAGATAAACTGCATATCCCGTGGTGGAACGACGGCTGTCAGGACAACCAGCCCAATCTGAGTCTGCATAAACAGTCAGGGAGTCCATAGTGGAAGAACGAAGGAGAAGGCCATAATCAAGAGTACCCCGAAGATAACGAAGAATACGCTTGACCATCTGAAAGTGACTATCCCGCGGTGAGTGCATGAACTGACTGACTAAAGCAACTGCATAAGCAATGTCAGGCCGAGTGTGAGTAAGATACTGAAGACCTCTAACAATACTGCGATAAAGAGACGGATCACAGAAAAGGTCGCCCTCAAGAGCGGAGGGAGTAGACGTCGCAGAAAGAGGAGAGGCAACAGGCTTCAAGCTCATCATGTCAAAACGCTGTAGAAGCTCAGTTGCATACTTTTTCTGCGAAAGAAACAATCCCAAAGAGTCCCGCGTAGCATGAATACCCAGAAAATAGTGAAGATCCCCTAAATCCTTCATAGCAAACTCCTGGGAAAGACGAGAAATAAGAGTAGTAACGGCAGTAGAGTCATTCCCAGTCAGGATAATATCATCAACATATAATAAGAGAACCAACGTAACAGAACCAGAGCGATAGACAAACATCGACATGTCAGCTTTGCTGCAAATGAACCCAAGACGCAGCAAATACGAGCCAAATTTCTGAAACCAAGCTCGGGGCGCTTGTTTCAGACCATATAAGGCCTTTTGTAACTGACACACATGTGAAGAGTACTGAGGATGAATAAAACCTCGGGGTTGAGCCATGAAAACAGTCTCGGAGAGATCACCGTGAAAAAAAGCATTTTTCACATCAAGTTGTCTGATAACCCACTGACAAGAGACTGCAATAGAGAGAACAGTGCGAATAGTAGTCGGCTTAACTACAGGGCTGAAGGTCTCACCAAAGTCAATACCAGCCTGTTGCTTAAACCCCTGAGCAACCAAGTGTGCCTTATACCGCTGAATATGTATTGTTTCATACAATTAATACACAAGAAATACATTCAAACAGATTATTCCTCTACAACTTTCTATCATTCTATCATAAACTAAAAAAGAGTAGACGAAAATTCTACATAATGCTTAATTATCTTTGTTTTAACTGTTTTTTTTTTTGGGGGAAAAATCAATTGCAATAAAAGGAAAAATAAAGATTACAACAAGCGCATCAAGGCTTAGGCATTTGCCGCTACCAAACTCTCTCTCATTCTACCTAGCCCCACTTAGCTTAAGTCTGATGTTTACACAGTAGCAATATATAGGGATGCATATCTAAGTATTACACCAGGCAATTTTCCATATTCTACGAAGAACTATTGATGGGATGTTCTCCCTTAACTTCATCAATGTCAGCTTTAAGGTATGTTTGGCAACCATCTCGGGGGATTAAGCTTCGCATTCGAATTGTCTCTTGTTTCTTTCTTGCCATAGGGAGTAGACTATTGCCGCAAGCAGGATTCTATATGTGACATTCACCATATGCTTACCATGCCATCGCCGAGCAGCCCACGCAATACCTCGTTTTATCTGATTTTTACCCAAATATATTTTTGTCCTAGCGTTTGCTATTGTAATAATTCATTTTTTAATTAGCAATTTCGCATAATGAGCCTCCATTGTTTGTTACCATATCTTCTTGTTAAATGTTAGTTGAATAGCTGGATATTATATGTGTATTAGTGTCTATTTTTGGCAGGAGATATACATTTAGAAAGTGTAGTATATCTCAGTTAGTTACTAGAGTTTGTTGTAACTGTTTTTTGTAAGCCATGTGATATAAATGGTTTGTTAGCCAGTTAGATAGATACACATATAGATATAGGAACCAAGGGAAGTGTGAGCAAGCTGTATGTATAAATAGATATAGCTTGCAGATTAAACTTGTAACTTGTACTCATTATTCATCAGAAAGAGAAGAGTGTGCTGCTGCCGTGGATGTAGGTTGATTAACACCGAACCACGTAAAATTCTTTGAGTGTTCTTGATTCTTTGTTCATCTTCTAATTCAATAGCATTGAATCTTTGAGTTTACTGATTACACAATCATACACAACATTCATTGATTTCTTCTATCAAACACAACAAGTGGTGCGGTGAGCGTGGATTGAAGATCAATGGGGACTGCAAAGTATGAAGTTGAAAGATTCACAGGGATGAATGACTTTGGTTTGTGGAGACTGAAGATGCGAGCTCTACTTGTTCATCAAGGACTGGTTGATGCACTCAAGGGGGAGAAGGATCTGCCTGAATCGATGAAGGATGAAGAGAAGAAAGAGATTCTTGACAAAGCCCACAGTGCAATTATACTAAGCCTTGGTGACAAAGTATTGAGGAAAGTATCCAAGGAGAAAACTGCTCAAGGTATTTGGGCTAAACTGGAATCCCTATACATGACTAAATCTCTTGTTAATCGTCTCTATCTGAAACAAGCACTATATTCATTTAAAATGCAAGAAGAGAAATCAATTGATGAACAACTTGATCAGTTTAATAAATTGATTCTGGATTTAGAGAATATTGATGTAACAATTGAAGATGAGGATCAAGCCTTATTACTCTTGAGTTCTCTTCCTAAGAGTTACATGAATTTCAAGGAAACCCTCTTGTATGGTAGAGAAACACTGTCTCTAGATGAAGTTCAGGCTGCTTTGAATTCAAGAGAATTGAATCAAAGAAATGAAGAGAAGGGACAAACTCAGGCTGAAGGGCTGAATGTAAGAGGAAGGTCTGAGAAAAGGGATTCAAAGAAGAAAGAAAAGAAGTCTAGATCAAAGTCTAGATCAAGGAAGATTGAATGTTATCATTGTCACAAGGAAGGACATATAAGGAGATTATGTCCTGATAGACTAAAGAAAAATGCAGAAAAGAATAAAGAACAAGCTGATGTAGCAGTGGCAAGTGATGGTTATGAAAGTGCTGATGTTTTGACAGTATCTAACAACAATTCTGAGAACGAATGGATTCTTGATTCAGGGTGTACATTCCATATGACACCTAACAGAGGATGGTTTGATGAATTCACAAAATTGGAGGGTGGATCAGTGCTCTTGGGCAACAACAAATCATGTAAAGTTCAAGGGATTGGATCTGTTAGAATCAAGATGTTCAATGGGATTGAAAAGGTACTAAAACAAGTAAGATATATTCCTGAATTAAAGAGGAATCTAATCTCACTTGGAATGTTAGATGATCTTGGTTATTCCATGAAGCTTGAATCTGGAACTTTGAAAGTTGTTAAAGGTTCAATGGTGATCATGAAAGGAATAAGAAGGAATGGGATTTATTCATTAATTGGCTGCACAGTTATTGGATCAATCTCAAGTGTTGAATCTGACAGGACTGTTTTATGGCATAGAAGACTTAGCCATGTTAGTGAAAGAGGACTTGTGGAACTGTCAAAACAAGGGCTGCTTGCTGGTGATAAAATTGAGAGACTTGAGTTTTGTGAAACATGTGTATATGGGAAGTCAAGTAGAGTAAAATTTGCAACAGGGAAGATGCAAACAAAGGGCACTCTAGACTATATACACTCAGATTTGTGGGGGCCTGCAAAGACTGAAACTCATTCTGGAGGTAAGTACTTTATGTCTCTCATAGATGATTATTCAAGAAAATTATGGGTTTATATTTTGACTAATAAAACTCAAGCTCTTGAGAAGTTTAAGCAATGGAAAACTCTTATTGAAAATCAAACTTCTAAGAAAATTAAAAAGCTGAGAACAGACAATGGTTTGGAGTTTTGTTCAAAAGAGTTTAATGACTTTTGTGAAAAAGAGGGGATTGCTAGACATAGAACTGTACCTGGAACCCCACAACAAAATGGATTGGCTGAAAGGTTCAATAGAACCTTGTTAGAAAGGGTGAGATGCATGTTGTTAAGTGCAGGTCTACCTAAGAAGTTTTGGGGTGAAGCTTTGAGTACTGCTGCATATTTGATTAATAGATGTCCATCCACTGCATTAGAGTTCAAAACTCCTGAAGAAATATGGTCTGGTCATCCTCCTAATTACAATAGTTTGAAAGTGTTTGGATGTATAGCTTATGCTCACATCAGACAGGATAAACTTGAACCAAGGGCTATGGAGTGCATTTTTCTAGGATATCCAGAAGGGGTTAAGGGCTACAGACTATGGTGTCTTGAACCTGGTATGAGAAAGTGCATTATTAGCAGAGATGTGGTGTTTAATGAGGATGTAATGGCAAACATCTTACCTAAACAAGTGACAAATCAGGAGGAGTCCAGAACTGAAAGTAATACAAAAATGAGGAGTATACAGATTGAGGTGGAGCATTCTGATGAATATAAGGATGCTAGTGATGAGAATGATTTGAGGGATACTGATGAATCACAAGTTGAGCATAGTGATCTAAGGCATTATCACTTGACAAGGGATAGAGAAAGGAGACAAGTTAAAGCTCCTGAAAGATTTGGTTATGCTGATGTTATAGCTTTTGCTTTAAGCATAGCTGAAGAAATAGATTCTGATGATCCCAAGACTTATTCTGAAGCAGTGAAAGGGAAGGACAAGTTCAAATGGATCCAGGCAATGAAAGAAGAAATGGACTCATTACATAAGAACAAGACTTGGACTCTTGTGGATAAACCTGAAAATCATAGAGTTGTAAGTTGCAAATGGATTTTCAAAAGGAAGCAAGAGGTTGAAAATGTAAGATATAAGGCCAGACTTGTTGCAAGGGGATTCTCTCAAGTTGAGGGATTGGACTATAATGAGATTTTCGCACCTGTGGTCAAGCATAGATCAATTAGACTAATGTTGTCACTGGTGGCTCAATATGATCTGGAATTGCAGCAACTTGATGTTAAAACAGCTTTCTTATATGGAGAATTGGAAGAAAATATATTAATGAACCAACCTGAAGGCTTTGAAACCAAAGGGAAAGGAAGAAAGGTGTGTTTATTGAAGAAATCTCTATATGGACTGAAGCAATCACCAAGACAATGGAATAAAAGATTTGATCAATTCATGATAGAAATTGGATTCATAAGAAGTAGCTATGATTCATGTGTCTATTACAAAAGACTTGGTGGAGATCAAATGATATATCTTCTACTATATGTAGATGATATATTGATTGCTTGTAAAAGGAAGTCAGATATTCAAGTTGTGAAGGAATCTTTGAAATTGGAGTTTGAAATGAAAGATTTGGGTCCAGCTAAGAAGATTTTGGGGATGGAGATCATAAGAGCAAGGAAATTTGGCAGGTTATTTCTTACTCAAGAAGGGTATTTGACAAAGGTGTTAAATAAGTTTTTGCTGGAGAACTTGAAACCAGTTTCAACTCCTCTATCAGCTCAATTCAAACTCACTGCTGTAAAGACTGATGGACAAGATAGTGATGATGATTATATGAAAAAGATACCTTATGCAAGCATAGTGGGATCACTCATGTATGCCATGGTTTGTACCAGGCCTGATTTATCATATGCAATCAGTTTGGTCAGTAGGTTTATCTCAAATCCATGTAAAGATCATTGGTTTGCTCTTAAATGGATTTTGAGATATGTAAAAGGCTCAGTGAAGAAAGGGTTAGAGTTTGGAAGAAGTGCAGAAGGATGGAGAAGAAATGGTGTTGTTACTGGATTTGTGGATTCAGATTATGCTGGTTGTTTGGACACAAGGAAGTCTCTCACTGGTTTTGTGTTTACTGCCTTTGAAACTGCAATTTGCTGGAAAGCTAGTCTTCAAAAGGTGGTAGCATTGTCAACTACTGAAGCTGAGTATTTAGCTCTTACAGAAGCTGTTAAGGAGGCAATTTGGCTTCATGGTTTTGTGCAAGAACTTGGTATTGATCAAAAGGTGATCAATGTATTCTGTGATAACCAAGGAGCTGTTCAATTGTCTAAGAACAATATGTTTCATGAGAGAACTAAGCATATGGATATTAAACTTCATTTTATCAGAGAAGTTGTAGAAGCTGGATCAGTTTTGGTAAAGAAAGTGAGGACTGAAGATAATCCAGCTGATATGATCACTAAGCCTATTCCAAGCAGCAAGTTTGAATACTGCTTGGACTTAATTGGTGTCAAAGGAAGGTAAGCCTCTTGTTGAGGCTTGAAGCAGCAACTCTGGAGCTATGCAACTAAGGTGGAGAATTGTTAAATGTTAGTTGAATAGCTGGATATTATATGTGTATTAGTGTCTATTTTTGGCAGGAGATATACATTTAGAAAGTGTAGTATATCTCAGTTAGTTACTAGAGTTTGTTGTAACTGTTTTTTGTAAGCCATGTGATATAAATGGTTTGTTAGCCAGTTAGATAGATACACATATAGATATAGGAACCAAGGGAAGTGTGAGCAAGCTGTATGTATAAATAGATATAGCTTGCAGATTAAACTTGTAACTTGTACTCATTATTCATCAGAAAGAGAAGAGTGTGCTGCTGCCGTGGATGTAGGTTGATTAACACCGAACCACGTAAAATTCTTTGAGTGTTCTTGATTCTTTGTTCATCTTCTAATTCAATAGCATTGAATCTTTGAATTTACTGATTACACAATCATACACAACATTCATTGATTTCTTCTATCAAACACAACACTTCTAAAGACAATTTACCATGGAATGGTATCTGCAGGAGAAAACTAAAATTATAACTATCGAGATGATGAAAGTAACATAAGTAATTTAGTCTGGTATCATTGTTAATTGTTCATTCTTTGTAATGTAGGTGAAGAAGCGACCTTTGGATTGAAAATTACTCTTTGTGAATTGTTGTAATTTAATCTTCAGTTTAGTAGAATTATAATATCTTTTTGTTAGATTTATTATTTTGAAAGCTGCGTTTTAGAATTGAACAATTTTGAGGATTGAAGACACATTGAACACAAGTCAAACTTTGGCTTATGGCATCATGACACCCGATCAACAAAAATTGAATCCTTAGAAGACACGAGACCTATTTTTTTAAGGGCAAAATACACCTTGAAGTGTTATATGTGTCGCATATGTTAACTTAGAGAAAACTTCGTAGGAAATTTGTATTATTGAGTAACATATTTATAGAGTTACATAGACTTGGTAAACAAGTAAACCTTAAGCCATAAACAAGGAAAGATATTCTAACCTATAGAGATAAATACAAAAAAATATAAGATAAGAAAAGATCCTATGCTAATCTAGAAAATATATTCTAACACTGATCCCCCACAGTCGAAACGGGGAGATTCTTGAATGTTGAGATTGGACTGAAAATCCAAGAAAAGTTGTGACGGGAGTCCTTTGTCAGAGAATTTCTTGTACTTTGCTCCGAAAACCCATGTTAGATTGGGTAAAATGCCGCCATCAATGAAAGAGTGGGACCTGATTTGTAATACATGATTTTGGTTGGGGCTAGAATGAAATTGAGAAGAAAAGGGGATTTATAATAGAAATTGAGAATTGAATTTGTGTTTTATTGAATCCTCACAAACAATTTGTTGTTTTGAGGATTTGTCTCCGGAAATAACTAAAAGAAGTGGAGAGAGAGAGAGATTTTGTATTGAGAAATAGAAAGAGATAGAGGCATAAAATAAAAAAAGGGGCAGCTCCAAGGCGGCAGCAGCAAAAGAGAAAAAAAAAAAGAAAAAAAAACCTAAACTAGATAAGTGGCGTCGGACGGGGATGGCAACTTGAGGATGGCGAAAGCGACAGATCGAGATAACATGGTTTGAAGCCATGACTCTGATATCATGTTAGATTAGAGAATACCTCATAGGGAACTTGTATTATTAGGTAACATATTTATAGAGTTATATAGACTTGGTAAACAAGTAAACTCTAAGCTATAAACAAGGAAAGATATTCTAACCTATAAAGATAAATACAAGGAATATAAGATAAGGAAAGATCCTATGCTAATCTAGAAGATATATTCTAGCAGCATAAAGGTCTCTAAAGTACTAAACGTACAAAATAGTCCCTGAAGTACCAAATATACTAAAATAGTCGCTCTCGTTAGTGGTATAAACGGTAGAAAAATTAACTTTGTTAAATATTTGGCCGAATTTACGCATTTACTCACGACACATTGGCTAGCTTGTATGACTGTGCTGGATCAGAGACATCAACAACAAGTCCAAAAAATCCAAAATGCCCTTAAGTAGACAGAAATTCTACCACCCAACAAAACCGATCTTGTAGAAAAGAAAAGGAAGAATCCTAAGAAATGCTTTTAATAAAATAAAGTAAAAAGGAGATAAAGAGTAAAAAAACCTTCTCATTTTTTATTTTTTTTCAACTTGTTGTTGATGTGTCTAGCCTAGTCATATAAGCTAGCCCACGTCTCGTGGGTAAATGCATAAATTCGGTCACATTTTTCGCCAAGTTAATTTTTCTACAATTTGACCACTAATGGAGTGACTATTTTGGTATATTTGGTACTTCAAGGACTATTTTGATTCGTTTGGTACTTTAGGGACCTGTATGGGACTCGTGACATACGTTAGGAGTGTATTACATATTTTGCCCTTTTTTAAATTAAAGACAGAGAGTTATTTATAAATTAAATAATCAATCAATTAATAAATGTTATGCATATTAATTATTACACAAGAAATTCGTATACTTTCCCATTGAAATGTTATTTTTCATTATCTTGTCTACATGACTATTCGATTGCACTTCAGTTATGCCACTATAATTTTTCTTTGAAAATAAAAATGGATTTATTTAAACATCCTAATTACTGAATCAATTTTAAAAATCACACCTCGATCTTAGGATTTTAGTCACAATTATAAGAGATTATAACTTAATATGAATCAATTTTACAAATCACGCCTTGATCTTAGGATTTTAGTCACAATTATAAGAGATTATAACTTAGTATGATATTAGACGGTATCTGCAATTCCCATATTGAGTTTATATCTATCAGCAATAATATGATCCGACGATAATATAGAATAATATTGCTGATGTTATTTCTAATGATGAAATTTTCACTTTTGATTTTTTTTGGGTTTTCTATTATGTACATTCTCTTGGGTTTTCTTCACTTTTGATTTTATTTGCTAGAAACATCGAGTAATAAGTTTTTCATTACTTTTAATTAAGTTTTATTAGTAAATGAGTTGGAAAACAAATTGAAACCTTTTTGGTATTTACTAATATTCTTTAGAAATTCTTTATTAAGTAATCTTACTAAATACTTTGAATTTGAATTATAATTGAAATAATGATATAAAATGTAAAAATTAAGTCAAGTTATATTTTCAATTAAAATTGGTCCAGTAAATAAAAAAATATGACATGATATACTTCTCAAAGTAATTCGATGAAATATAACAAACATATACAATTAAAATCTTTGACTTCAAAATAATTGTATATATACTCCTCAAAATAGTTTATTGTTCTTTCAAGTTCAATTCTTTAATGAGTATATATATATATATATATATATATATATATGTACCATCATTAAATAATAATATTTTAATATTTCAATGAAAGAATAAAAAATAGATACATAGTTGCTCGTAGACTTTCTTTATATGATGTTCATTTGATTTGAAAATTGTTTCATATGGGAATCAAGAAAGGGTCAAGAAGAGAATAAAAGATTTCCTTTACATGTTTGACACTATCATAATTAAGAGAGAAAATGAGATATTCGACTCCTCGTAGTAATTGTTTTTCTTTGTATAATAATAATTACTATAATAATTTTTTGTGATATTATAGACTTTGTATCCTAGAGGTGTATTTCTTGAGACCATTTACATCATAGTGAGAGAAATATATACCTTAAAGATAGCATTTTTAAAGATGTGTCTAGCCTATTATTTTCATAAGAATTGTTCCACACCCACAATTTATACAACAATCTTAAGGTATATATTTTTCTGTAATGGAGTCGGTTCTTGTAAAAACACAATCGCATGAAAGAGAGAATGTATGTCAATGAATTTGAGAGAACATGGTTGTGGTTCTCATATGATCACGGCGGAAAATTAATATAATGAGCACCGGGATAAATAATTGTCCAAGTAAATTAGCACTCCTTGAACATAAAGAGTTGAAATTGATTATCTGGAGTCTGGATATATTTTTAAGTGTTTGTTCATGAGAAGATTCTTAAAGTCCTTCTGAGAAGTTCATCTTCGATCGGTTGACATCATGAGATAAGTTTTCATTACATAAGTTTATTTTTTTAATTATGATTCTATAGTTGAATTTACAACTAATATCTCAATAATGATTCTTGAAGGAATTTTTAAAGATATTCTTGTTGATAAATTACCAATAAGTGTGACTATCCACGAAAAGATATGAATCTTTGGAGCATGGCCGGTCCAAATGTTGAAATTGATCAACTACATAAGATAAGTTTATTTATCCGTGTGTGGGTTTCACAACAATAATATTTATATTAATATATGGAATAATATGAGTATGATATTGAGATTTGACATATAATGCAAGAGCAATAATGTGAATAATATAATATTTAACGTGGTTCGGTCGAATATGACCTACGTCCATGTGGGTGTAAAGTTCTTTTTCTTTATTTCTCTATATCTTATATTACAATAAATCTCCCCTCATTCATCCTCTAGAATGACTATTTATACAAGTTGTAGAGAATCTTCAATATGGTAAATGAATAATGCTTGGTCTTCTTTTCTTAATTACATAAAGTAATTAAGGTTAATTTTAATTTTCTTAATTAGGCTAAATCCAATTAAGGAATTAGGCCTAATTAATCAGATCTGAGGCTTAATTTCCTCCTCTGCTATGGAAAGTCTTTGACTTTAATTAGATCTTGTCATATATAGATTTGCTTTATTCCCACAGGTCCAGGTTGGCAGGTCTTCCAGCTCTGGTTGGATATCTTCTAGAAAGGATCCAAATCTGCTTTCTTAATGGGTTTTAGTCCATTAAGTCTTGGGTTTGTCAGCTTGGCCCAAAGTCCAATTTTCACCTACATCAATAGTCCCCCCAACTCTGCAGTTTGACTTGTCCAACTGTGAGAGTTGAGAAGAAGAAAAAATTATGTAGGACAAGCTGATCAAGTTGCAAATCTGCCTGAAACACCAAGCTGCCCAGCTGAAGGACTGGAACGACCTCCTCAAAAGGGTTATGAAACCCTAACGTTGATTCGACTGGAAAGGTCTTGACAATTGAGCCTTCCCACGCCATGCAGGTTGTGGATGGTTCTTGGGAAGCTCCTCTTTTATTATTACGCCGGTATTACGTGCTGCCGTAACCGCTCATCCTTTCACGTTGATTTGTGCCACGTGTAGGGCCGATTTGCTACGAAAGGCGAGCTGACAAGCTACATAGCTGTTTAAGCAATAGAGTTGCTTGAATTGACAATCTTCAAATACTCCAGGTGGGTTTAAAAAACCCTAATCTTGATTGGCTTTGTTGTACTCAAAAACTCAAAACTTCATTCTTCAAGGGAGCCTACAAATTTGGCTCTTCCAAGAATCTTAGCCATGTCTAACAAGATTCATTTGAGTCATCGTGTCAGTAGTCCACCAATTGCTTTAATGGTGGTGCCACTTGTTGTGCTGGAGGTGAATCCTCCTTTTTTCTCTTGCTGGTCCTCCAACAGATCTGCAACCACTAGTGGCGCAGCCTCCAGCTACCTTTTCACCCTGCTTAGGTCATAGGGTCCCACCTCATCCAGGTCGTGACCTAGCATGAGCTAGAAAAAAGGTCGATAAGTCCAAAGGCTTCTTTAGAAGTTTCTCCTCTTGGGTCTTTTTCAATCTCTAGATCTTCCAGTTTTATGGGCTTGGCCCCGAGCCCCAAATACTCCTCAAACACTTGTGCTGAAAAGCATGAATCCAACTTTTAAGCAGGAATTTGTGAAAGTATGGCTAACTTTGTCGATCCCATCACTTAACGCCTACTTAAAAGGTTATTGAGTCGTCCTTGAACAGGGCCCCCAAATGTGTATATTTTGGTTGCCGCCTTTTGCTTTGTTGTCTTCTTCCATTTATGGATCAGATAGCAACGCTCTTGCAAGCTTTTTAGCTTTGCTGTGAGTCTTTGATGGATGACATCGGGTCCAGGAGAGATTTTTCAGTTAGAGTGGAAATCCATAGGGATTTAATCCACCTGGTTTTGTAATTATGGTCTTCACCTCATCTTCTTGGATCTTACAATCCTTCATTGCTGATAGACCCACTCTACATGAGCTGGGCTGGATCTTCTGGGCTTCGCCAGTAGGGATGGAACTTCTAGATTACCCCACCTGGGCTGGAACTTTAGGATTGCCCCATCTGGGCTAGAACTTCTTGTGAAGTAGCTTAGCTGGAACACTAGCTATCCCTGCTTTGCTGAATAGGTTTCAACTATCATTATCTGCCAGCTTCGGAGCTCAACTGAGACTTCTTTCTTTGCATAGCTAAGCTTAAGTCCATTGGTAGCGTCTGAATATTTATGTAATAAAGCATGGTTTCGAAAGGTGTACAAATGGTATTCTAGATCAGTGGTACCATCATATGGTGTGAAGGAATGACTTCTAAAATCTTGGGATAATTCTTCCTTCATGATGGATTCCGTGAATGGAATCCCTTGATATATTTGGATCTTTTCTTCTGACATTATTTTTTTTCCTTTTTCTATTCTCTTAGCCATGAACTTCATCTCGTCTTGCTTTTCTTTAGATTTCTCGTTGATTTCAGATTCTTCTCACAGAGATTGGGTAGACTCATAATTGTTAGCCTCGTCTTTGAGGCATTCGCCTCTTCCTGCCCAGCCTGGCGGCTGACCTCCTGGAGGTTTTCTTTCATAGGTGCGTTGATGATGCAGCCCCTTCTCGCGTACATGTTCTTTTTGTGGCTTTGGTTGGAGAAACCAACCTTCTCGATCTTCCTCTTCTTCTAACTCCATTCGACACATGCGGCGGCTCTTTGGAGCTGGATATCTTTCGTGGCTTACGTTCATCCTCCCTTCTTTCTTGCTCCAAGTATTCCATACTTTCGGCTCCTCTAAAGGAATTGTCCTCTGGGGTGATCTCATGATCACCTCTACTATCCTTTTTTCCCGCATTAGATGTCCCATTCGGAGGTGGGGGCACCAAATCTCCATCTCCTTGCATACCTGCATTTTTAGTTTGCAACACAGCTTGGTAGGCCCACCTACCATCTCTTTAAGCTGATCCATGATCAGGTTGAGAGTTGACTCCTGTCGTGAGGAAATTTCTTTCCCGCCAACCTGCATCCTATGATCCCAGATGCAATTTTTTCAGCTCCGTCAGAATACCCACCTCTGGCTGATTCAGCTTTTTTTTTTTCATGGTCTTCTTGACGAGATTGGGCTGACTCATTATTGATGGCCTCGTCTTTAAGGCCCTTGCCTTTTCCTACACAGCCTTCTAGAGGATGTCCCTAGAGGTCTTCCCTCTCAGGTGTGCTATTGCGTCGGCGTTGCATTTGGTGATGCAACTCTTTCTCATTTGCTTTTGGCTGGATATCTTCCTTTCTAGGTACGACATTATGCTGCTATCGCACTTGGTGAGGGGGCTCCTTTCCACTAGGGATGTAAACGAGTCGAGCTCGAGTCGAGCCTGGCGATTTTGCCAGGCTCGAGCTTGAGCTCGAGCCTGAATACTTGAGCTTGAGCTCGAGCTCGACAGTTAAAAAACGAGCTCGGCTTGAGCTCGCGAGCCCGAGCTCACGAGCTCGAGCCGAGCCCAGGCTCGCAAGCTCGAGCCTGGCTCGCGAGCTTGAGCCTAAATATTAATTTTTTTTATTTTTTGAAAATATATTAAATATTTATAATATTTAATATTTATTTTTATTGAATATTATATATATTTAATATATATAATTAATATTTAATATTTTTTTATTGAATATTATAAATATTTAATATATATAATTAATATTTATAATATAAAAATAAATATATATTAAAAAATTGAAAAGCTCGCGAGCCTTTTTTCAGAGAGAAAGAGGCTCGAGCTCGTGAAGCTCGGCTCGAGCTCGCGAAGCTCGAGCTCGAGTCGAGCTCATTCGAGCCGAGCCAGTAAAGCTCGCGAGCTGGCTCGGCTCAAATTACATCACTACTTTCCACGATGGCACTGCGTTACTTCTGCATTTCATGTTGGGGCACCCAACCTTCCTGTTCTTCATCTCCTTCTAGATCCAGACGACGCATCTGGCGTCCCTCGGGAGCTTGATATTTCTTCTGCGGTTCGTTCTCCTCCTTCTCTCCTTCTTGTTCTAGGTATTTTCTCCTTCTGAAGTGATCTCATGACCACTCCTAGCATAATCGTCTCCAGCTTTGGGTGTCTCCTTCAGGGGACAAGTACACCAGATCTTCACCTAACTTCTTCGGGCCCACAGACCTCCAGACCTGAAGTTTTAGCACAGCTTGGACAACAAACGCTCACAATGTTTGTGAATATTGTGCTTTTGATGGGCATGTGTAGTCCCTTGGATAAATTTGACTACTGGTTTTGCTTATCTTGACCTGCCTAGCTTTAGGCAGGAACACCTGTGTTTCTCCCGATTTGAGGTTTTACTCTATGAACTTGCCTTGTGCAGGTCAAGTTATACCTCCTGCTTTTCCTGCATTTAACTTTGAATGCATACGCATCACAAATATTATGGAATAGTTTGACTTACTTGCTTATAAATTGTAGTATTCAGCTTTGCTTGTGTCATTCTTGTTTTTTTTCTTTTGAAGTCTATTTCTCATTTCTGACTTAAGAATTTTCCTGTGAACAAAACACCAAGTATTCCTTCCACTAAAACATATGAACTTGTTAGTTTTCAAGAATTTCTACCGGCAAGAGCTGTGCCGCAGCCTTGCTGGTAGTTCAGGTGTGCAATCGTGGAGACTTGCATAGTTCATATTCATGTGCAATCAAGGAGACTTGCATAGTTCATTCTCATGTGCAATCAAGGAGACTTGCATAGTTCATTCTCATGTGCAATCAAGGAGACTTGCATTTCATTCTCATTAGCAATTGTGGAGACTTGCCTTTCATTCTAATTGGCAATCATAGAGACTTACCTTTCATTCTCATTGGCAATCGTGGAGACTTGTCTTCCTCATGCAGTCGTGAAGACTTGCCAATCTCATGCAGTCGTGAAGACTTGCCAATCTCATGCAGTCGTGAAGACCTGCCAATCTCCTGCAGTCGTGAAGACCTGCCAATCTCACCATTTTTCACCTTCCTTGTTTTCCCTTTTCCCCCTCTTCGTTCCCACATATTCCATCAATGGGCTCATAGCTGGCAAGCCTGCTACCGTTGGCATCCTTCCTTATACCCTCTTTTCACGATTTTCCCACCTTATTTCAGCCAGGAGTGGGAGAATTAGTCGCCTCCTCCAGCCTTATATCTCCAGCCAACCTTGTAGCTCCCTTAACCCCGGTCTTCCAATGAGAGTTAGTCACAGAATTATTCCCTGAATAATTCCACACCAACCCACCCTTATATCCTCTTGGTATGGGGCCATCGAATTCGAAGCCGCAGGCCGCCTGACTTAACGAATCCCCGCTACCCACCTAGGTGGTGCATCCTAGCTCCGACTACCTCCCATTCCACCAACTCCCCCTTACTTCTTTTCACAGTTTCACAAGCATATAATCATATATTCACATAATCGTACATATGTATATTCTCGTAATTTTCATAATAAAAACAAAGAAAATTCTTACTAAAATTTTTTGTGGAGCTCTGCATCCAAACCTGTAGTAGGTGTGTTACATTCTTCCAGATTTTCCTGAAAGGACAGACATTTAGATTTCACAAGTGAGAGTATTAGTCAATCACATAAAAACTATTCATACATAAAAGTTTTTTAGGTTTTGAATACTCCATGGGCGAAAGAGTTGCTTTCCCTTGCTATCCAAATTGAAGTTCCCTGTTTTTTCTTCATAAAAAATCAGCATAAGATCATAATTTGAGTTTGGTTTAGCCCTGCAAAATGATCTCGTCTTTTTGAATAGTGTTACTATCAGTCATAGTAATTGAACAAAATTACAGCTCAACTCATGATGCATATAATCAACTATGTGCATGATGCGTAGATGATGTTTGCCATGCTTATGATGCATGGATGATGTTTGATTATGCTTATGATGCATAGATGATGCTTGACTATGCTTATTTATATACAACTTCTATCGTGGGAATTTTTTTTCTTTCTCCAGATCAGACAAAAACCCAACCTGCACCTTAGTTTGGAGAAAGGTCCAACCTGTATTTCAACTTTGCGGGGCAGCATGTGCTGCTCCCACAATATTATCCACTTTATCTAACTATTGTCTTGGACAAAGGTCCAACCTGCATTTCAGTTTTGCCCAATCCCAACCTGCAATTCTGGTTAGGCGAAGACCCAACGTACACTTCAGCTTTGCAAAGCAGCCCGAGATGCTACCAACATCCTGCTCTCCGACATAGCGAAGCAGCATGGGTTGTTCCCCCACCCAGCTCTTCCAGCTCTATTCCAAGCATGCCAGCTTTTCTCGATCGATCTTGTACGCCTTTTTTATAAGCAGCTTGATTCATCACTGACTTATAAAAAGGCTCCATAGAAAGTTAAAAGCAAACCATGTCTCTCTAAATAGATCCTAAATTCATCAATTCATGCTCTTTGAATAATAAAAATATGAGTGAGATTTATATTTAGGCATTCTCCCTTTTTACGTGTAGTCTTCCATTCTTATATTCTTGCTGCCATAAGAATTGAGGGTTAAAATAATATAATACAACCATGGAAAATATCCTAATTTGTACTCCATAAAAGAATATATTATAAACATAGAAACCATGTTTTTCACACATGGAAAGTCAATGTATAATTACTCCATCATGACAAGTGAAGTTCTACATCTCTATGTAATGTAAATGATTCTGCACAATTCCATATTCACTTTTAACAACATATACAAGCATATAGAGAAAATAATTATCAAGAAGTCTTGAATCTCTAGATTGAAAGTCAAGTTTTCAATGTTCCTGCTCAAATTATATGAGAACAAAAAATATTTAACTTTATTTTTTCATTGATTTTTTGGATTCATATGAGAAAACTTATCTCAAAATTTTGAGTGATGAGGCCATAAAAATTTGTTAAATCCTCTCTTCACACGATCTTCTTTTCTTTGCTCAATTCTTGTATTGTCATTTTTCTGCCATCTTCTTGAAGAACAAAAAGATAATTAATAAAGAAAATACAAAGATAAAAATAAAAACTCACGTCTTGAACTCAAATTCCCACTGACAGCGCCAATTGATGTGTGTGGGTTTCACACCAATAATATTTATATTAATATATGAGATAATATGAATATGATATTGAGATTTGACATATAATGCAAGAGCAATAATGTGAATAACACAATATTTAACGTGGTTCGGTCAAATATGACCTACGTCCACCGGGGTGTAAAGTTCTTCTTCTTTATTTCTTTTTATCTTATATTACAATAGCTCTCCCCTCATTCATCCTCTAGAATGACTATTTATACAAGTTGTAGATAATCTTCAATATGGCTTATTTCCTTAATTACATAAAGTAATTAAGGTTAATTATAATCTTCTTAATTAGGCTAAATTCAATTAAGGAATTAGGCCTAATTAATAAGATACGGGGCTTAATTTCCTCCTCTTGCTATGGAAAGTCTTTGACTTTAATTAGATCTTGTCTCCAGCCTTGCCATATATAGATTTGCCTTATTCCCGCAGGTCCAGGTTGGCAGGTCTTCCAGCTCTGGTTGGATATCTTCTAGAAAGGATCCATATCTGCCTTCTTAATGGATTTTAATCCATTAAGTCTTGGGCTTGTCAGCTTGGCCCAAAGTCCAATTTTCACCTACACCACTATGATTTCTAATATTAATGGATATAGGATCATGTCAGGACAAAACAATATTCTTTGAGTGGATTGTTAATTAATTGGTATATAATAAGAGAAATTACACTCACACACTCTCAATAATGGGGTAATTACACAAACCTCCCCTCACTAATTAATAATAAAAAAAATCCCTCTAAAACATGAGATTCACGGAATCAAAAACCCCTCTCCATCACATGTGTTAATTTTATTGCGTTTGATCGAGAAGGAAAAAAAAAAAAACTCTGAGACACGAAATTAATGGAAAACCAAGCCGAGAAGACCATTTTTGGATTTCTTCAATTTCTTTAACATCAGTTGTACAATACTTATATAACATAGAAATTAGTAGAAAATAATTGTTAATATTAAAATAAGATATTGTATAATTTATAATTCATTGAATACCATTTTTGCATTTCTTCAATTTCTTTAACATCAGGATTATATGTAGAATGATGTACTGTCTTTTGGAATTTCGATTCACCTGATAAACTAAAAAAGAGTAGAAGAAAATTCCACACAATTTCTTATTTATCTTTGTTTTATCTCATTTTTACCTAAGTATATTTTTGTCCTAGCGTATACTATTGCAATAATTGATTTTTAAATTAGCAATTTCGCATAATGGGCCTCCATTGTTTGTTACCATATCTTCTAAAGACCATTTACCATGGAATGGTATCTGCAGGAGAAAAACTAAAATTAACAAAAAAATAATTTAATGACATGCATAGTAATTATAATAATCGGGATAATGAAAGTAACATAAGTAATTTAGTGTGGTATCATTGTTACTTGTTCATTCTTTGTAATGTAGGTGAAGAAGCGACCTTTGGGTTGAAAATTACTCTTTGTGAATTGTTGTAATTTAATCTTCAGTTTAGTAGAATTATATATCTTTTTGTTAGATTTATTATTTTGAAAGCTGCGTTTTAGAATTGAACAATTTTGAGGATTGAAGACACATTGAACACAAGTCAAACTTTGGCTTATGGCATCATGACACCCGATCAACAAAAATTGAATCCTTAGAAGACATGAGACCTATTTTTTTAAGGGCAAAATACACCTTGAAGTATTATATGTGTCACATAAAGGTCTCTAAAGTACTAAACGTATAAAATAGTCCCTGAAGTACCAAATATACTAAAATAGTCTCTATCGTTAGTGGTGTAAACGTTAGAAAAATTAACTTTATTAAATATTTGGCCGAATTTACGCATTTACCCACGACACATTGGCTAACTTATATGACTGGGCTGGATCAGAGATATCAGCAACAAATCCAAAAAATTCAAAATGCCCTTAAGTAGACGGAAATTCTACTGCACAACAAAGCTGCTTTTGTAGAAAAGAAAAAGAAAAATTCTAAGAAATGATTTTAATAAAATAAAGTGAAAAGGAGGTACGGAGTAAAAAGACCTTTTCATTTTCTCCTTTTCAACCATTTTTTACTCTACAAGAAAACCCCAAACTGCTAATCCTAAATCTCTTAAAACGCCTCATTTCTCCTAAAAAAAAATAAAATAAGAATTCATGTTAACCATATCCCCCAAAACGTCTAAAAGCTAGAATTACAAAAAATTGCTGCTGAAATAGGAAAATTCTAGACCAAAGTTAGTTTGGTTCTTTGTGAAATTTTGATTTTTAGGGATTAATAGTTGAGAATTATGGTAAACGACATTTGAAAATTTACAAAATTCTAGCTTCCGGACGTCTTGGGAAGATGCCATTATGTAATTTAACATGACTTATTTTTTAGAGAAATGAGGTGGGTTAATAGATTTAGGTTTAGTAATTTTGGGTTTTTTGTATAAAAATACTTGAAAAATAGAAAATAAAAAGATTTTTTATTCTTTACCTTTTTTTGGCTTTTATTAAAAGTGTTTCTTAGAATTCTGTTTTTTATTTCTTTATAAAAGCAGCACTTTAGTTGGGCAGTAGAATTTCCACCTACTTAAGGGTTTTTTTTTTACTTGTTGTTGATGTGTCTAGTCCAGTCATACAAGCTAGCCCACGTATCGTGGGTAAATGCATAAATTTGGCCAAATTTTTAACAAAGTTAATTTTTCTACCGTTTGACCACTAATGGAGCAACTGTTTTGGTATGTTTGGTACTTCAGGGACTATTTTGATATATTTGATACTTTAGGGACCTGTATGGGACTCGTGACATACGTCAGAAGTGTATTACGTATTTTGCCCTTTTTTAAATGAAAGACAGAGAGTTATTATATATTAAATAATCACTCAATTAATAAATGTTATGCATATTATTACCCAAGAAATTCGTACTTTTCCCATTGAAATGTTATTTTTCATTTTCTTGTCTACATGACTATTCAATTGCACTTTAGTTATGCCACTATAAATTTTCATTGAAAATATAAATTTGGATTTAATTAAACATCCTGTTTACTGAATCAATTTTAAAAATCACACCTTGATCTTATGATTTTAATCACAATTATAAGAGATTATAACTTAGTATGAATCAATTTTAAAAATCACACCTTGATCTTAGGATTTTAGTCACAATTATAAGATATTATAACTTAGTATGATATTAGACTGTATCTGTAATTCCCATATTGAGTTTGTATCTATCAGCAATAATATCCGAAGCTAATATAGAATAATATTGCTGATATAATAATATTTTTGACCATATCTATCTATACTATTATATATTTGAAGGGGGTGTGGGACCCAATTTTTACTCCCAATTGTGTTATTTTGACCAAATGGTGAATTCTTAGAATTTTGAATGATTTTAATTGAATGGAAAATTATGATTGGTTGCCTTTCATTTATGGTAAAACTTATATTCTTATAACTGTCAAAAAAATGTAATTGGTTCATTGACATTTACCATAACACTTACCATTTTCCAAATGCACCGATGTTCCTTTCATTATCATCCTCTTAAATGATTTTAAATTTTCCATATGCAGACAATTAACATCTTTCAACAATATATTAATTTTGCCATCATTTCCAAATTAAGCCGGAAAACTTACTAACAATATTTCTAACTGAAATGTTAATGATGACATTTAAAAGCGGTGTTTGACTAATTTTGACTTAATTATACTCAAATTCTAATTTTTTAGAATTTTAACTTTTTCTTTTTCATAGAAAAATTCTTTTTGGTTAACTTAATTTATATTTCTTCATAATTACTATTAATATGATTGGTATCATTCTTGATCAATGGTAATTGAACCTTTCCAAAAATATGTAGATTTACATAAATATGCTATATAGAAACGGTTGCACATATAGAAATACAGTAGTAAATTTACCATGACTTAGTTTTTAAATTCAAATTTAGTCAAAGTTTCTTTATATATCTCTATCATACCAATCATACAGTCACAATTTTTATTATTTAAAATCTCATATGTCATTTGTATCTTCTTCATATAGGGATTCTTTCTTATTCTATTTGTTATGCACACTCCGTAGAATACATCCGAAGATTTTCTCCCAAGAAGCTCATCTCCTCAGTCCGATCTTCTTCTTATTTTTATTTATATTTTTTTGTACTAAAATTTCTTTTCTCCCACTTTTATCATAATGTTTTATAGTTCTTCATATTTGATTAATATCATGTTCTAAAAAATATTTTATTTTCTTCGATTTCTCTTTCGTGTATGAGTTTATTATCTACTTCTTATTTCACACTATTTCTTTAATATTCATTTCTTACTTTTTCATTTGATTTATGTTGTTTATGTTTTTACCCTATTTGATTTTTTTAATCTTTTAATCTATCTATAATTTTGTTATTATTTTGAATATTTTTCTTATTCATCTCTTTTTATTTAATTTATTATTTTTTATCAAGATATATATCATGTTTTCTATATTTGCTTTTTTTGTCCTTTTTGATAATTTTATATGATGGTCAAAAGCCGAGGGGGATCATTTGGTTGGATTCATTTAGTTTTTGACTTAAAGTTGTTTTGTAGTTCTTCATATTTGATTATATCATGTTTTAAAAGTTGTTTTAGTTTCTTCATTTTTTCTTTTGTGTCTGAGTATTATTTTCATCTTACTTCAGACGCACTTTCTTTAATGTTCACTTCTTAATTTTTTATTTGATTTCCATTATTTAAGTTTTATTATTGGTATTATTTGTCCCCACTAGATTTTTTTTCTTAATTTTTTATTGATATTTTCTATCTTATTTGATTTTTTTAATTTTTTTAATCTATTTATACATTTGTAAGTATTTTGAATATTTTTCTTAGTCCTCTATTTTCATTTAAATTGTTATTCTTTGTCAAGATATATATCATGTTTCCTATATTTGCTTTTTTCGTCCTTTTGATTATCCAATTTGATGGCTAAGGAGATCATTTGATTGGATTCACATAGTTTTGACTATTATTTTTCTTTGTCTGTTATTTCTCAGATTCTTCACAAACTTAAATCTTTTTTTATAATTTAGTTTTGAGGAATATTCAACTATAGCTTTTGTAAAATAAATGATTTCTCACTTTTACGAGTTCAAGAAATCAATACACAAAATAATTATTTGTAACTTAAGAGAAGATATATTCTACAAACAATAGCGAGATAATATTTTATAACCATCTAATATTCCCAAATTTTTATTTTTATCCTTTCTCCATCTTCATATGTACATTTTTTTGATATTTGATTATTATTATTTTGTATATGCAAACCACTTTATTTAGAAACTATATAGAAATATTGGTGTAATTATTCTAAAAAACATAAAGAGTAAATTTTGTTATTTTTGTTATTAATATTTTGTAACACAATATCATATATTTTTGAATATTTGTCTTGATAATAATTTCAAGATACAACTTTTATTCATATAAATTGAACAAAGTGAATAAACTCAAGTGATTACTTTTGTTTTATTTCTAATTCAATTAAAATTTTCTCAATTTGATTTATTGTCTCTTTTATTATCTTATTTTCCTATAATCTATTCTTTTTTATTTTTGATGTAAATTAAAATCTTCATAATTCATTCATCTATCATTTTATTATGATAAATTATATGCTTCGCAAATGGCAACTTTGTCTTTGTGTGTGTTGTAAACAAAGATATACATGTGTTCATTAATGTGGACATTGAAGCAACGTCCAATGTTCTTTTTTGTTTCTCTATTTTGTGGATATGTAAGGAAAATACTTGAAATTACATGCCCCTTTTCCAATTCTTTCATGATGATTTGTAATTGAGTTTTTCTTCTACACTAGGACATGTAGATTATCTTTTTACTAAATTAATTTTGACTTATTATGAACTTGGTTATTGATCTTTGTTGTTACGTTGAATTTCATGTCTTGATATAAAGGTTGTAATTTATGATCATTTAGTCTTATACAGTATGTTTTAGTCGATGCTTATGTTTAAACAAATACTATATATTAGATTAATTATGTGATTTGTTAGATTCTACAAAATTAATTATATAAATGAATAAATATGTTTCCTCTCAAATATATGGTCACTAATCTACTTTATCGTATCATTTTTATTCGGGCAAATTTTACCATGAAGGAGATACCATGTTAAATAACCATCTAAATTATTTAAAGTTCCACGACTATGGTAGGTGCTTCTTTCTCATTTATTTTTTATAAACTAAGATAATTTAGTGACTTCAAGCTTTTCTATTACTGAAGGGTTCATTTAAAAAATTCGATATTTTGGATCTCGAGACGATCACAACAATCTTTGTACATTATTCATTTGAAATATACCATATATGTCTAATTGTCAGTCATAAATTTCCAAGAATAAAAGCTTGGTGCTTTGTTTGATAGTAGATTGCATATGCCAGTAAAGCTACTTGGACTTTGTTTAATTTGATGGTATAAGGGATTCAAATTGAGTTGCCTTTATTTTATGTGGCTTTATAAAGATAGAAAGTGTAATATCAAACTGTAATTTTCAGTTAAAAAGTGAAAAATGTTATTTTATAGAGTATCACTTTATATTTTTGATGAGCATATAAAATTTTAGCTTTCTATGTAGATGCGCTATGAGCAAGCATAAAATATGTGAGTTGTATCACTTATATCCTTACAAAATTTATATATTTACGTAGAGTTTTTTTTCCCCTCAATCTTCTACCGTTTGTGATATATTGTATTTGGTTGATTTTTTATAATATAATATAATATAATATAATATTCTTAGTGATAAATATTAATATCGCATAACCTTATGGATTCTATTTTTTTCAGAAAAATATTTTAATAACTTTTTCCGTGCATAACACGGGTTGCACACTAGTTCGAATATAATCACTAGTAGTACCTAGTAATATCTGGATCTCAGATGTTATTAACATCGAGTAATAAGTTTTTCATTACTTTTAAATAAGTTTTATTAGTAAATGAGTTCGAAAACAAATTGAAACCATTACAGCTGCTTTTAATAAAAAAAGTCTGGCCAATAGTTGGGGAGGAAATTAGCATAGGAATATTGAACATTTTTGCTACGGGAAGGTTGGTGCAATCAATGAATTCGACAATAATCTCTCTTATCCCAAAGGTGGAACTTCCGAAAAAAGCCAGTGATTTTACGCCTATCGCGTGTTGCAATGTGTTGTATAAAATTATCTCAAAAATCTTAGCTAGTCGCATTACACCTATGTTGAGTAAGTTTATTGATAAGTCACAAACGGCGTTTATTCCAGGTAGAAAGATAAGCGATAATATTTTATTAGCTCAAGAAATTTTTAGTGGATATGGAAGAAAAAACCTACCTGAAAGATGCGCCTTCAAGGAGGATCTTATGAAGGCATATAATACAGTGGAATGGGATTTCCTAATCAAAATGCTTGAAGCCATGCAATTTCATCCTACGTTTGTGCAGTGGATTCGGGAATGTGTTACTACTCCAGCGTTCTCGATTAATATAAATGGATTGTCAGAAGGGTATTTTTGAGGAGCTCGTGGTCTTCGTCAAGGGGACACTATTTCCCCGTATCTCTTCGTTTTGGTTATGGACGTGTTGCATGGGGTTCTAGATAGGTGTATTAGGGATTCACCAAACTTCATATTTCAGTGGAGGTGTGCGAGGACTTTCATGTTATCTTTTGCGGATGACCTCCTACTTTTTTGTAACGCCGATGTTCATTCTATTAAGACTCTTAAGGATGGGAGTGATTTCTGCACGGAACTATTAGGCTTTCGAGCTAATTCTACCAAAAGTAATTTCTTTCTTTCATCTAAGGCTCGAATGCATGAAGATCCACTTCAAGCTGTTTATGGATACCCAACGACTCTCCTCCCGGTGCGGTATCTGGGTGTCCCATTAATAGCCAAGAAATTATCAAGTCGGGGGTCGTGTACAACTTATTAAGTGCGTGTTATCATCTTTACATAGTTATTCGGCCGGAGTTTTTATCTTGCGGAAGGGAGTCATTCGGGATATAGAGAAACTAATCTGTCATTATCTATGGTATGGGCATGGAAATACGGGATATGCTAAGGTATCATGGAACGAAATTTGCCTACCAGAGTGGGAAGGAGGACTGGGAATTCAATTAATTCTTACGACTAATCAAGATCTAATGCTGATACACCTCTGGGTGGAGATATCGGGAGATGATAACTCTATATGGGTTAAGTGGATTAAAGCTACTCGTCTTCGGAACAAATCGATTTGGAATCTCAAGATTACGGCTTCTTGTTCATGGAGCTGGCGGCAAATCCTTAAATTGAGACAAATTATTGAACCATTTATCCAATATAGTATTGGCATGACCCGTGGAATGAGAAAGGCCGTATGATCACATTATTACCTAGAGGCCCAACATTACTTAGTCTTCCACAAGACTCGAGACTTGCCACTGTCAGTGAATGGAGAATAGAGGTGGCCAAGGACGAGAAATCGAGAATTACAGGAATATGTTGCTAATTTGCCGATAATTAGTGGGGATGACATGGATTCCATTTATTGGAAACTCACAAAAAATAGAAGGTACACTGCGGCTTCAACGAGAGAGGCATTACGTATGCATGACGAGAATAAGAATTGGGCATCCTTACTCTGAGGTCCAGGTAAGATCCCTAAACATAATTTTATCTTATGGTTAGCTATTAGGGAAAGATTGGCTACTCGTGATAAGCCCTGGATAGGGGGTACTAGCATGTTTTGTCTATTATGTGGATATAATTATGTTGAAACTCATGATCATTTATTCTTTTCATGTGCATTCTCACAACATTGTTTGTATATTTTAGCACAGCAGGTTAAATTCAAATGGATGGGGTACCCTTTGGGAAGAGGGAGTTACTCGCGCGGGCTCTCGTTGGAGAGGCAAACACTTAATAAATGTTGCTTACAGTATGCTTTTAGCGGCGATAATGTATGGGATATGGGCGGAACAAAACTCACGTCTATACAATGGTACAATAGTACATCCGAGAGTAGTGGCCCATGACGAGATTCGTATTGTTAAAGATCGGTTAATCTCGTTATCTCCAAGAGAAAGTCTCCAGACCGTTGCGCTCAAAAGAATCTGGAGAATAGCGTGGTAGTCTAGTTGGTTTGTTTTTTGTATTTTCTGAGAAGTTGGTTTTCATGCGCTGTAGCTTGGTTTGGTTTGTTTGTTTGAGCCTTAGAGAGGAAATCTTATAATGTGAGTATATCACTTAATGTAATATTTTATGGCCTCATGGATTCGAATGATTAAGTCTTAAGGGTGTTGCACCTAACGCTTTATAACCAACTGGTTAGAGAGCCGTTGACCCAAAGCTCGCTACAAGGATTCTTGAGAAAGCCTAAGAAAGTTTACATTGCACGAAGTGATATAGCCAACTATAAGACTCTCAGAAGGTTAGGGGAGGGAGTCTTTGTACCCTTCTTTTTTGTGGCAAGGCAATCCTTTGTGCACGTTGTTTGTATCTTTACCCTTTTTCTTTAATGCAATTGTTTTTTCCAAAAAAAAATATTTTTTAAAAAAATCTTTATTAAGTAATTTTGCTAAATACTTTGAATTTGAATTATAATATAATGATTTAAAATGGAAAAATTAAGTCAGGTTACTTTTTCAATTAAAATCAAGTAATATCTTTGTAGACAAATTAGTCTAGTAAATAAAAAAATATGACATGATATACTTCTCAAAGTAATTCGACAATGAAAATCTTTGACTTCACAATAATTGTATTCTCCTCAAAATAGTTTATTGTTCTTTCAACTTCAATTCTTTAATGAGTGTGTATATATGTGTGTGTATATATATATCAATATATGTACCATCCTTAAATTATAATATTTAGTATCTTAATGAAAGAATAAAAAATAGATATATAGTTGCTCACGACTTTCTTAATATGATGTTCATTTGATTTGAAAATTGCTTTATATGACTCAAGACATGTTGGTCTAGTGGTATGCACCTCCCACTTTATGTGAGAGGTCATGTGTTCGAATCCAGGTTGTCACAAGTTGTGGCTCTCCTCTCCTTTATGGAACTAGATAGAGTCTTTATGGTTTAGGATTATAACTATTAACCCGGGTTTATCAGGCGTATCCCCATTCCTCTTGAATTGAAAGAAAATTGTTTCATATGGGAATTAAGAAAGGGTCAAGAGATATTCGACTTCTCATAGTAATTGTTTCTCTTTGTATATAATAATTAATGTAATTAATTGTTTGTGATATATTTAAAATAATATTCAACAATGGTTCATTAAGTTACATAGAAAAAGTCAATAACTTTTAGAGGAAACGAGATCTAATATCTAGGTCTTTGTGTTCAACATTAAACTACACTTACATTAAGGCTGGTGATAATGCCAGAGCATATTTTCTAATGTCAGAGCAAAAATTAATAAAGTGACAAGTATACTCTCCAATCAATATCCAAAAGAGAGCAATCACCCACCTGCATGCCGCCGCTAGTCACTCCACCGCTTGTTGTTTCTTCTCCAAGGTCTTCGCCGTCCTCCACCAAACCCCACGATAGTTGCTCCTTTTTAATATTTGATCATTCTTCTTCCTTGTGCACAATGTATATATAATAGTTATAATATTTCTCTAGTTTGTAACTTCATAATTTGGGGATGAGGTAGGTTCGTCAAAATCCAAATGGTGACTGGAAATTTTGGAATAGATGAGTACTGAGAGTATTTGCATCCTAATTATCTTCTGTACGCGTTTTTACATCTTCACCATTAGTATGTGGATTGATTTTGAGTCATTTTTCTGATTTTTCCTCCTTAATAATGGCTGAAAATTCATCAAAAATAGTCAGTAATGGCAAATTGAATTTCCCCCTATTAGGATTGACGAGAGGGAGATGAATACTTCATTTCTTTAACAGATTATTAGAAGCCATCTGAATAGCAACAGTGTATCGAAGAAACATTGGAGATGAACGCGGAGAGAAGAGATCCTTTCAGATTGATTCTATAAGAAAAGGTTAAATTAGTCAATATACCCACTTTTGCCCTAGCATTAGTAGAGTTGCTCGGGCTTTATCACTAGCCTTAGATTAATAACCACTTCAAAACGATTTGACCAATTTGTCAAGTGTTATGATAATTGTAATGTAATAATCAATTGAAGTGTTTTTATCGAAGTTGATCCAAATTAAACTGCACTTATTACATGATTAATAGTTAGGCAAAATTATATTTTTCATCCCGTAACTTTTTCTAGTTAATTTTTGGTCCCATTGATTACGAATATCTCATATTTAGTCCTATAACTTTTAAAATATCTCACATTTAGTCCCAACCGAAGTTTCATCCAAAATTTGATGGTCAACTCCATTGGTCAACCTTTTGACCGGCTTTTTGGGTGAGAATTCCTGCATGAATGCACTCACACACATATTATATTCATTATCAAGATGTTTCTATTCAATATCACATGTCACTCACGCAGAAAATCTCTCCGAAAAAACCGGTCAAAAGGTTGACTAACGGAGTTGACCGTTAAATTTTGGATGGAAAGTTTTGTTGAACTAAATATGAGATATTTTGAAAGTTATAGGACTAAACGTGAGAAATCTATTACGAATGAGACCAAAATTAAATTAGGGCAAAGTTATGAGACGAAAAGTATAATTTTCCCTTAATAACCACTTCAAAAAGATTTGACCAATATTCCAAGTGTTATGATAATTGTGATGTAATAATCAATTGGGTAGTGGTTTTGCCCTCCTGTATTCGATGCGCAATGCCAAAAATTATATTTGCTAATATGCATGGAATCAAATGCACTACAAGAAAACAAGGCATCAGAGACGGAATTTTAGAGACCGACTGAATTCGGTCTCTAAACAGAGACCGAATTAGCGACCGATATGAGTTCCGTCTCTAAATCGGTCTCTAATTCAGTCGCTAATTTGAAAATTAGAGACCGATTGATTTCCGTCTCTAAATCGGTAGCTAATTGGTTGATTTACTCCCCTAAGTTAGAGACCGAATAATTCGGTCTCTACTTTTCAAATTAGCTACTGAATTAGAGACCGATTGATTTCCGTCTCTAAATCGGTAGCTAATTGGTTGATTTACTCCCCTAAGTTAGAGACCGAATAAGTCGGTCTCTAATTTTCAAATTAGCTACCGATTTAGAGACGGAAATCAATCGGTCTCTAATTCAGTCGCTAATTTGAAAATTAGAGACCAATTGATTTCCGTCTCTAAATCGGTAGCTAATTGGTTGATTTACTCCCCTAAGTTAGAGACCGAATAATTCGGTCTCTAATTTTCAAATTAGCTACCGATTTAGCGACCGAGATGAGCATCAATTTTTCATTATTATTTGGCGACCGATTCCGCGACGGAATATAAAATTATATTTTAGAGACCGATTCCGCGACCGAATTATGCGGTCGCTAATTAGAGACCGAATAATTCGGTCTCTACTTTGTAAATTAGAATAAAAAAAAGAATATGAAATTATATTTTAGAGACCGATTCCGTGACCGAATTAGTCGGTCGCTAATTAGAGACCGAATTATTCTGTAAATTAGAATAAAAAAATGGAAAGTGGTCATTTGTGAATTATATTATAAAATAAAATAATTCGATCTCTATTTTGTATTTAGCGACTGTTTATCGACCGAATGTGGTCTCTCTTGATCATTAAACTTAGTAAGAAAACTAGTAGAAGTAAACCTCTGATTTTTTGATTGAAAATAAACATTTTTAGAGTATATAAAAATTCACTCTTTCTGTGCGAATTTGCTAAAGAAGAAATAAGTTTAAAGAGTGCATTGATGTGGAAGAGAATTTATGGGGGTGGACTTTGAGGATTTTCTTTTTGTGTGTGAATGGGGTTATAAATATATATTTGTATATGTGTATATGTGTATGTGTATGTATATATTTATATATTAGGAAAAGAAGATTTACTCATATCTTTACCTTCCACAACAAACTTTTCATTTTTTGGTCGCTTTTCTTGTTGATGATATTATACTTTTGGGGCTATTTGAGAAAGTATATTTAGCGATCGAAGGTGGTCTCTCTTGATCATTAAACTTAGCAAGAAAACTAGTGAAGTAAACTCTGATTTTTTGATTGAAAATGAACATTTTTAGAATTTATAAGAATTTATAAATCAGTTTTGTATTCAAAATTAGCAAAAAATCTGTCATCTTGATGCTAAATTTGAATACAAAATCGATTTTTTCTAGACATCTCATGATTATGTGAAATATATGTGTGGATAGCCATATGTGTCTAGTTTTATCAAAATATATGTGCCTAATAATTCATCTTAAAATTAGCAAAAAATCTGTCGGCTTGAAACTATCACTAAAAATGTATACCATTAGTGACACAGACACTACAAGGAAACAAATGTTGGATCAAATTGATACTTCGAGCCACTGTAAAATTCTTGTACAATTTTTATTCTTCTCTTATTCTAGGGTAAGCCCCTTTTATGAAACGAATTTGCACATTGTTTGATGCGGTAGCTTCATACGCTCTAATTGATGCCCTCTTATACACACCAATTGGATCATCAAAAAATTGATTAACACAATAGATATTTAGTGTACCCAACTCAGTTGCTTGCGACAACACGTATAGAATGTAGCTTAGCTCGCAATCAGAACCCGAGAAGTTGAAGATCGTGACATGATTCAATGCTTCCAATCCCATTGCTTGCAACTTCCAATCCTTTACGTAGTTGGATACACTAATGCCCGCGTTTTCCCATGGTACACCCTACACATGTTAAGTCAATTACAATTTTATTTTAGAAACCCAAACAAAGAACGTGTTTAATAAACCATGTAATAACTAATAAGCGACAAACCATAAAACTTAAAATATTACCACCAAATCGACTTTAAGCTCATTCAAGCCTGTACATCTACTGATGAGCACCAATGTGACAGCAAGATTGTTAAGCAGCTTCGAACACCTGATCTCTAGGTGGTGCATATTAACAAAAAGTATCTTGCCATAATGCGATGTAGAGACTCCACATGCGCCAACCTCTAAACAAACAATTCAAAAAAAAAAAAAATCAAAACAACTTCTTAAAAGCATTTGCACTTATCCAAACAATGATAGATAGATATACCCTAACAAAATCAACCGGGACACGTGCTCGTTCGCTGGACAGCAATTCTTTCGTCATTTTTACAACCTCTCGAAGTAGTCGGTATGTCGAGCAAGTTGATCCGATGTAGTGTCGATGACGGTGTACTATCCATTGTAAAGAACGAGCTAACGGCCTCAATACTTGTAAATGCCCCGGACCCTGTTCGTCTTGTTTCAATAATATAACAAGGACATCTACATTGGGGAAGTGTACTTTTATATTCACATTTCCTTGGGCCCGATTGAATGCCATTTTGAATATTTTTACAGAAGGCAAATATGCCTCAAATTCTGTTAGTCCTCTAAAATCACAATTGAATAACTGCAAATCATTCAACTCGGGACACCATTTTCCAAGGCGGGAAGAAAATGTGTTATCATTTAGCACGATGTGCTTCAATATGAGTCTTTTTAAATTTCGTAAATTATATCTATCTTCACAACTAACAATATAGTTTGGTAGATATAATTTTAACTGAACAAGAGTTTGTGACAAAAACAGGCCGTTAGGGAGTGAAGTGGATAACCGGCCGACTAATTTCAGTATACGCACAGAATGATCTATTCCAAACGCCACCCACTCTTGCCTTATCCAATGCAATGCCTCACCCCCCATTGGTAACTCACAGCTCAAGGTTTCAACCACACTTTCATTATGTTCAAGTATAGTGCGATTAACAAAATGAATAAAATCTAAACCATGATAACCCCTTTGTTCGAAACGGTTAATATCGAATAAAAGAGTAGGGATGGAATACCAACAATGTTGAAAATATTTTGATAAAAGACCCATTCGGGCTGCCTCCACAATGCATGCATCCCTTGATAGCCTTCCCATAACATGAAAAATTATATCCTCACAAAGGAAACTAAGTCCATTATTAGAAATTGTACCTCGTTCCATGGTTATTATATGAATTATCCTCTGTCTCGCTCGCGGATTGTAACACAGTTGTATTGCTCACGAAAGATGCCGGCAGCGAAGGCTGAAGATTTTGGCAATTTGGGGCTTTGGGGAAGACTGAGATTTGGGGCTTTGGCGATTTGGGGGTTCAGTTTGGGGACTTAGAATAGCGATTTGGGGGTTCAGTTTGGGTTTAGCTTTAATTATATTCTTTGTAAAATAGTGATTATATAGTTAAAGGTAAAGGTACACGAAGTCTCTTGACATTAAAGTGAGCACGACTCTTGACATTAAAGGACACGGCAGCTGAGTAAAAAATGTCTGCTGAGTAAAACCAAAAATGTCTCTTGACATTAAAGCGAGCACAGTCACATGACTCTTGAAATTGGTAAGGGCATATTTAGCTTATTCGGTAAAAAAATAGTGATAAAAGAGATAAGGAAACAACTTTAGGGTACAAAGAATTATTATTAAACACAAACACATTATTAGACATTATTTAATGATAGATATATCTTTTTAAAGTTAAAAAAACACACGACTCTTGACATTAAAGGACATAATATATATGTATATATATTATACCATGTGATCCGTCTACCTTTATTCCACTTAATTTTAGTCACAAGAATTCATAATTATGAAGGGGTATTAACAGTATCCCATTCATAATTACCATAGAAAAGCATATGATTAAAGTGGAATCTTATTTTTTTGAATAGGAAATTTAACTTTGTTGACCATAATTTAGCATCCTAGGCTTCTTCTTGTAACTGGAATGGACTTGGGGCCAATTTAATCGATTGTATTTGAAATGAAAATAAATATTAAAGTAAAAAAATAAAATGCTCACAGCAAGACTCGAACTGTCGACCTTTCCTTTACTCACACGAGCTGCCCACCATTGCACTATGTCAATTTTATAGTCAAATATGCTGAAACATCATTTATATTATATATTGGGAAAGAAAAACAACTGAACTCATTATATTACATCATTTAATTAGGTTAACTAAAGTGCTTACCAAGAGTAAAGTGCTTACTTAATACTTAATTAGGTTAACTAATTAGAAATACCACTCAACAACAATAATTAGTTGGTGTCAGAAGTTAAACTTAATAATCGAATCAAGGCAGTTAACACACCAAAACTAATTAAGAAACAACTTTAGGCTACAAAGAAATTAAAGGACATTAAAGGAAACGCCTCTTGACATTAAAGGACACGGCGGCGGTTGAATAAAATTTCCAACCCGAATTTTTCATTTGTGAAACTGTATTTGATTATAGTTAGGTTCGATTCGAACTCGAAAATTATCAAATCGGTTCGACTCGATATTGGCCCCTAAACCCTAAACCCTAAACTAACCCTAAACCCTAAATTAAGAATAAAGTAACCCCAATCTCACCTAAGGTACTTACCATTACACCTCAAATTTGTTGTCAAATGTGCTTGAAATATTATATATACTATATGAAAATATTATCAAATTTCTTTATTTTATGATTTTTTTTATATATTTTTTTCGTCTTTTTTTTTTTTTTTTTTTGAGGTGAAGCATATTCTATGGTAATATTGGGCAACATTTTAAACTTAATCATGAAAAAAAATTGTATTGAATTGACAGATTATAACTTTAAATTAGGCGTGCCCACACTTTATTCAAAGTTGCGTTCTGTCCAGCTGTGCACATTGTTAATAATTCATGACTTAAAATAGGCGTGCCCATGTTCAATTATAAGTTACACTCTGCCTTACAAAATTCATTCCTTAGTCAATTTCTATAAAAAAAAAAAAATTATTACTAATTAGAAATTCGAATTTCAGCCATATCCATCCTTTTCTTCCCTTTTCAATTTTCACCCAACTCTTCTCCCCCAATTCTTCAATTGCAGCAACCTCACCCCAAGCCACCAGATCAAAGCTTCACCTCCATCTCCACCAACATTGAAGCTCCACCGCCGGCCACCACCATGAGGAACCTATCATCGCCGGATCTCGGCCGCCGACGCGCGCTAAGGCGAAGCTCAGCCCCCACCGCCGCGATTTCACCTCTGGTCCGGATCCAGCCGCCGACGCTGCGACAAACTTGTTTCGGCGATGCAACCGCCGCCGCGCATTACCCAACCTCAAACGTGACACCACATCCACCGAAGCACAGCCGCGCCTCACCCCAAGCCACCAGATCTGACGCCCGAGCTGCGCAGCCGATGTCGTTCACCACCGCCTCGACACCGGTTATCGCTGCAACTCCAGCCACCACTTTCACCGTCGCCGTCCAGAACCGCCAAAAGTCATCGGTCACTCCTCGAAATCGGCCGCCGCCAAGCGTCCCCCCTGATCTAGACGAAGAACAACGGCCGTTGCGCACGCTACACCACCAAAACCACCGACGAAATCAACGGCCGCCTCGCCGGATCTGGTTTAATATTATTTTGGATTTCATGTTTTACTTTCAGAAATATGAAAGTTGTAAGTTAAATGGTCATTTTGAAATGGTTGATGATACAAATCCCTTTTTGGCAGAGAATGCAAGACCTCCCTTTTCTTCTCAAGAGATTGTTACTGGATTTGTTGGATCCACAAAGATCATTACCGCTTATAATCAGGGCGCAGGTTTATTTGGCAGTTAAGTTGTCGCTCCTTATATACAACCATGACAGCATACAATGTCGTGCTCTTCATTTATATTGCTGCAAGTTGTCTATTTCTCTAGTTATCTTAAGGACTTCGTTGGACCATTGTCACTTATACTTGATTTGAATAATATTCCTACATTAGGATTTAGGAATAAAGATATGTCCGAGGCCAAAGAACTTGGCTGACATGTGTGAAATTTTTGAATGAGTGACCTATTTGATGACAAGTGTAGTTCACTCACTTTGTAAGTAATACTTGGGATCAATCGAGCTCGGTCTGGACTAAAAAATTTCTTCATTTACATAGTTGTGAGATATATAGTGAAGAATTATGTATATATCTTGAAAGTATTTCAATTTCTCGAAAAAATGAGTTTGGGGACGCTGTGGCGGAAGATTTCTTAGCTAGAACTCTTCATTTTCATCTCTCTATTGCACCTATATTTGGAAAATAAGATTCACTTGCATTTTTTTTTCTTCAATTACTTATTGATTGGAAATAATAATAAAAAATCCTTTATTAAGCTATTTTATAATTACAAATCCTATATAATTACTTGTTGACAGATTTTTTCTCCAAGTAAAAAATAAATAATGTCTATTGCACCTATATTTGGAAAATAAGATTCACTTGTGAATTATATATTATTTTCTGTTAATCGATGATATGTACATCTCTTTATTGATCGATCCGTCATTTTGTGGATTATATATTATTGGACTTGAATTTTTTAGGTTGATTTATGGTCGGATTATGTCTTTAGGTTAAGTTTAATTGTCTGTTCGTGTTTGCTGAATTTTAGCTTGATTCATCATTTTGGAGTAGTAAATATTCATTTGTGGAGCATGGATCTGCTGTGTAGTTAGATTCTAAGGTGTTTTACTTGATTATCACCGCTACTTGACCGAGTTTAAGACTGCAGATCCGCTTACAAAACTTTATATATATTTATGTATATATATATATATATTCATCAAATGAAGTGTGTATGTATATACATCTAGTTATAGATCATTTTTCATTTTCTGTTTATGGGCTTTGTACTTTGTTTCTTTTTATCACAAGATTGAGTTTGTTGATAGTCTCCCCAAAGGTAGAAGATATTGTAGTCATGGTATAAGAGTGTTGATTTCTGGATTTTGTTAGGTGGTTGTTGGCCTTTGGGTTCTCTCACTTATGGGTAATTGCTTCAACTTCCTAACCCTGTTTTACATATGTAAGTTTCATTTCCTACTAAATCTTTTAGTGGTGTTCGCTCAGAAATTTTGAGTAATATTATTTGCGATTCCTGATTGTGTTTTTGTCGGATTCCTCGTTTTACCCTCTTTGAACAGGTTTTGTTTTGTTGCAGACGGTGCCTGTGCTCTACGAAAAATACGAGGACCAAGTTGATGCTTTTGCTGAGAAAGCCGAGGCCGAGCTCAAGAAACACTATGTTGTGTTCAATGTGAAAGTTTTGAGTAAAATTCCCAAAGGTTCACTCAAATATAAGAAGTTTGCTTAGAGCAGCCTCATGAAGTGGTGTGTTACTAGGTTCTTGGTTAGCTCTGTTTCCCTTTTTGTTGTTGTGCCTCAGTTGGCTTGTCAGAACCCATGTTTACTGCTTTGTTTTTTACTACGTTTGGGTTCGTATAAGTTGAAACGAACCTCGTATTTTACTAGGCGGTTTTGATGTACTATTATGATTTACTTAATTTGTAGAATGATATTGTGTTAGGTTAATTGTGTTGAGGATTGTGTATAATATTGAATTGAATGATGTTTATAATATTGTTTTGGTGAATGTTAAATTGGTTTAAAATTTGATGGTTATTTGATTTTATAAAATTGTTTGGAATCAATGTAATTGGATTTGAATTTTGGAGAAAATTGATTAATTTAGAGATGGAATTCGAGACGGAACTAGAGACCGATTTAGACGGAAGTATAGATATATATTTAGAGACCGTTTTAGAGACGGAAGTATGAATATTTAGAGACCGATTTAGAGACCGAATCAAAGATGAATATTTAGAGACCGATGTAGAGACCGAATCAAAGATGAATATTTAGAGACCGATTTAGAGACCGAATCAAAGATGAATATTTAGAGACCGATTTAGAGACCGATTTAGTTTAGAGACCGATTTAGAGATCAATATTTAGAGACCGATTTTGTGTCGGTTAGCGACGAAATTTGGAGACCGATTGTATTTGAAAAAGTTGTGCAAATAGCGACTGATTTAGAGACCGAAAATTTCGGTCTCTAAATTTAGAGACCGATTTTTTTCGGTCTCTAATTAGCGTCGAGCCGTTTAGTGTCGGAATTTAGAGACCGAA
Organism: Buddleja alternifolia; assembly: GCA_019426215.1. Lineage (NCBI taxonomy): Eukaryota > Viridiplantae > Streptophyta > Magnoliopsida > Lamiales > Scrophulariaceae > Buddleja > Buddleja alternifolia. The sequence continues at coordinate 52,322 of WHWC01000132.1, read as the reverse complement.
ATTTCGGTCGCTAATATTTTTTAGAGACCGAATTTGGGCTTTCAGAGACCGATTTTTCGGTCTCTGATACCCTGTTTTCTTGTAGTGATGTTTTGGGAAATTTCAATTAATAGATGCACCATAGTTATTTATTTAAAAAGTATTTGAATAGAAAAATAAAGTTATGTTTGAAGAAAGAATGAATAGATAATATATATTTTATATATTCTATCTACTGATTATTTTTTAAAAAACTTAAACCATTAGGAAAGTTTCTTAGTGTTATTCAAAAGTTTATTTGACCAACTTGTCAAATGTTATGATAATATTAATGTAATAATCAATTGAAGTGTTTTAATCGAAGTTGATCCAAATTAAACTGCACTTATTATATGATTAATAGCTTGGCAAAATTATATTTTTCGTCTCATAACTTTTTCTAGTTCAATTTTGGTCCCATTGGTTATGAATATCTCACATTTAATCCTACAACTTTTCAAATATCTCACATTTAGTCTCAATCGAAGTTTTATCCAAAATTTGATGGTCAACTCCATTAGTCAACCTTTTGCCAGACTTTTTGGGTGAGAATTCGTGCATGAATGCACTCACACACATTTTATATTCATTATCAAGATGTTTCTATCCAATATCACATGTCACTCACAGACAAAATCTGCCCGAAAAAACCGGTCAAAAGGTTGACTAAAGGAGTTGACCGTTAAATTTTGGATGGAAAGTTCTGTTGAACTAAATATGAAATATTTTGAAAGTTATAAAACTAACTATGAGAAATCTGTTACGCATGACACCAAAATTCAATTAGGACAAAGTTACGAGACGAAAAGTATAATTTTCGCTTAGTAACCACTTCAAAAAGATTTGACCAATATTCCAAGCCTTATGATAATTGTGATGTAATAATCAATTGGGTAGTGGTTTTGTCCTCCTATATCTTCGATGCGCAATGCCAAAAATTATATTTGCTAAATATCCATGGAATCAAACGTTTTGGGAAATTTCAATTAATAGATGCACCATAGTTATTTATTTAAAAAGTATTTGAATAGAAAAATAAATTATGTTTGAAGAAAGAATGAATAGATAATATATATTTTATATATACTATCTACTGATTATTATTTTTTAAACTTAAACCACTAATCTTTCTTAGTGTTATTCAAAAGTTTATTTGACCAACTTGTCAAGTGTTATGATAATTGTAATGTAATAATCAATTGAAGTGTTTTAATCGAAGTTGATCCAAATTAAACTGTACTTATTATATGATTAATAGTGTGATAAAATTATATTTTTCGTCCCATAACTGTTTTCTAGTTCAATTTTGGTCCCATTGGTTATGAATATCTCACATTTAATCCCACAACTTTTCAAATATCTCACATTTAGTCTCAATCGAAATTTCATCCAAAATTTGATGGTCAACTACATTAGTCAACCTTTTGACATGCTTTTTGGGTGAGAATTTGTGCATGAATGCACTCACACACATTTTATATTCATTATCAAGATGTTTCTATCCAATATAACATGCCACTCACGCACAAAATCTCCCCGAAAAAATTGGTCAAAAGGTTGACTAACGGAGTTGACCGTTAAATTTTCGATGGAAAGTTTTGTTGAACTAAATGTGAAATATTTTGAAAGTTATAGGACTAAATATGATAAATCTGTTACCAATGAGACCAAAATTAAATTAGGGCAAAGTTATGAGACGGAAAGTGTAATTTTCCCTTAATAACCACTTCAAAAAGATTTGACGAATATTCCAAGTTTCCAAGTGTTATGATAATTGTGATGTAATAATCAATTGGGTAGTGATTTTGTCCTCATATATCTCCGATGCGCAATACCAAAAATTATATTTGCTAAATATGCATGGAATCAAATGTTTTGGGAAATTTCAATTAATAGATGCACCATAGTTATATATTTAAAAAGTATTTGAATAGAAAAATAGAGTTATGTTTGAAGAAAGAATGAATAGATAATATATATTTTATATATATTATCTACTGATTTTTTTTTTAACTTAAACCATTAATCTTTCTTAGTGTTATTCGAAAATTTATTTGACCAATTTGTTAAGTGTCATGATAATTGTAATGTAATAATCAATTGAAGTGTTTTTATCGAAGTTGATCCAAATTAAACTGCACTTATTATATGATTAATAGCTAGGCAAAATTATATGTTTTGTCCCATAACTATTTTCTAATTTAATTTTGGTCTCATTGGTTACGAATATCTCATATTTAGTCCTATAACTTTCAAAATATCTCACATTTAGTCTCAATCGAAGTTTCATCCAAAGTTTGATGGTCAACTCCATTAATCAACCTTTTGACCGGCTTTTTGGGTGAGAATTCGTGCATGAATGCACTCACACACATATTATATTCATTATCAAGAAATTTTCATTCAATATCACATGTCACTCACGCACAAAATCTCTCCGAAAAAATCGGTCAAAAGGTTGACTAACGTAGTTGACCGTTAAATTTTGGATAAAAGGTTTTATTAAACTAAATGTTAGATATTTTGAAAGTTATAGGACTAAATAAAATCTTTTACGAATGAGAGGGCAAAGTTATGAAATTGGAAAGTGTAATTTTCCCTTAATAACCACTCCAAAAGATTTGACCAATATTCCAAGTGGTATGATAATTGTGATGTAATAATAATCAATTGGGTAGTGGTTTTGTCCTCGTATATCTCCGATGCGCAATACCAAAAATTATATTTGCTAAATATGCATGGAATCAAATGTTTTGGGAAACTTCAGTAGATGCACCATAGTTATTTATTTAAAAAGTATTTGAATAGAAAAACAGAGTTATGTTTGAAGAAAGAATGAATAGATAATATATATTTTATATATACTATCTACTGATTTTTATTTTTTTTAAAACTTAAACCATTAATCTTTCTTAGTGTTATTCAAAAGTTTATTTGACCAATTTGTCAAGTGTTATGATAATTGTAATGTGATAATCAATTGAAGTGGTTTTATCTAAGTTAATCCAATTAAACTGCACTTATTATATGATTAATAGCAGGGCAAAATTATATTTTTTGTCCCATAAATTTTTTCTAATTCAATTTTGGCACCATTGGTTACGAATATCTCATATTTAGTCTTATAACTTTCAAAATATCTCACATTTAGTCCCAACCGAAGTTTCATCCAAAATTTGATGGTCAACTCCATTAGTCAACCTTTTGACCGGCTTTTTGGGTGAGAATTCGTGCATGAATGCACTCACACACATATTAGATTCATTATCAAGATGCTTCTATTCAATATCACATGTCACTCATGCACAAATTCTCCCAGAATAAACAGGTCAAAAGGTTGACTAATGAAGTTGACAGTTAAATTTTGAATGAAAAGTTCTGTTGAACTAAATATGAGATATTTTTAAAGTTATAAGATTAAATGTAAAAAATATGTTACGAATGAGATCAAAATTAAATTAAAACAAAGTACGGAAAGTGTCATTTTCCCTTGATAACCACTTCAAAAAGATTTGACCAATATTCCAAGTGTTGTGAGAATTGTGATGTAATAATCAATTGGGTAGTGGTTTTGTCCTCGTATATCTCCGATGCGCAATACCAAAACTATATTTGGTAAATATGCATGGAATCAAATGTTTTGGGAAATTTCAATTAAGATGCAACATAGTTATTTATTTAAAAAGTATTTGAATAGAAAAATAGAGTTATGTTTGATGAAAGAATGAATAGATAATATATATATTTTAGATGTAATATTTACTGATTATTTTTTTTAAAACTTAAACCATTAATCTTTCTTAGTGTTATTCAAAAGTTTATTTGACCAATTTGTCAAGTGTTATGATAATTGTAATGTAATAATCAATTGAAGTGTTTTTATTGAAGTTGATCCAAATTAAAATGCACTTATTATATGATTAATAGCCAGGCAAATTTATATTTTTCGTCTCATAACTTTTTTCTAGTTCAATTTTGATCTCATTTGTTACGAATATCTCACATTTAGTCCTATAACTTTCAAAATATCTCACATTTAGTCTCAACCGAAATTTCATCGAAAATTTGATGGTCAACTCCATTAGTCAACCTTTTGACTGGCTTTTTGGGTGAGAATTCTTGCATGAATGCACTCACACATATTATATTCATTATCATGATGTTTCTATTCAATATCACATATCACTCACGCACAAAATCTCCTCGAAAAAGCAGGCGAAAATATTGACTAACGGAGTTGACCGTTAAATTTTGGATGGAAAGTTCTGTTGAACTAAACGTGAGATATTTTGAAAGTTATAGAACGAAATGTGAGAAATCTGTTACGAATGAGACCAAAAATAAATTAGGGCAAAGTTATGAGACAAAAAGTGTCATTTTCCCTTGATAACCACTTCAAAAAGATTTGACCAATATTCCAAGTGTTATGATAATTGTGATGTAATAATCAATTGGGTAGTGGTTTTGTCCTCGTATATCTCCGATGCGCAATACCAAAAATTATATTTGCTAAATATGCATGGAATCAAATGTTTTGGGAAATTTCAATTAATAGATGCACCATAGTTATTTATTCAAAAAGTATTTGAATAGGAAAATAGAGTTATGTTTGAAGAAAGAATGAATTGATAATATATATTTTATATATACTATCTACTGATTGTTTTTTCTTAAACTTAAACGATTAATCTTTCTTAGTGTTACTCAAAAGTTTATAATGTGTGACTTTGTTATGTGCATTTCTGAAGGGCCCGAAACTTGCTATAAAGTTTCATGGTATTCAATGATAGTGGCGGGTAGGCATATTTTATTTGTTATAAAGTTCACCTTTCATTATAAAATTTGATGGCACCGAAATTTGGATTTAGAAACTACTTGATTGAATTTCCATGTATACATACTCGTATATCTCTGGTTACTGTTGGAACAGTAAAAGTAGTGTCATGATTGACAAGAATATAAAAGATGTAATACAAAAATAAACGTTGTGTCATGGTTAACAAGAAAGGAAACGTAGATAGTGCTCAATCTTTCTCAAGCATTTCCAGGAGACTGTTAGACTCATTTTTAAAGTCTTTCTGCCGTCGAACTAGCTCCAGAAGCATAGCCTCATTGAAAACTTCTTTAATGCTCACTTCTTGAGACATTCCCTGAAAATACCAATGTTAGAGAGAGAGAGAGAGAAAGAGAGAGCAAAGATACTCTCGATTTTTTGACGGTGAAACATGAATCCATACTAATATAAAAGTCGAGAGGATCTTTGTTGTGATAGCTTTTGAACATGAGACCGAAATAAGACCATAAAAAGTGGAACCATACCTTACGATGCCTCGTATTCTCCATTAACTTACGAGCCAAGTTCGGGATTGTTTTCTTGTCGAGAGGATCTCCAGGGACGATTGTCCAGTGATGAAACACCAAAGAACAAAATGCTTGCCCCTGAGTAAGAGAGTTCATGTACGTTTCTAAACCAAATGACTCTACCACTGGTAAAAAAGCCTACAAGTGTGCCAAAATGGAATAGACGTTACGAAGAATTTCAATTTAACTCAAAATCATGTGATGACAATAATGGAAAAGAAAAAAACACACAAACTGAGATTAAACCTTAACAATGTGGACTTCTGCTCCTAGTTGTGCATTATCTGAAATGCTATGACCACGTCTACGTGACAACTCTTTATACGTAGCATCAACATAATTCTCTGGCATTTTTATCTGTTCATAATATACATAAATTTCAGTTACAAAGAATTAAAAAAAAAAAATAGTGCACGAAAAGGCATTAATGCAAACAAATGTGATAAAGCACACAAATACTTACTTCCACATAGTATACTGGTTCCATGAGCCTAGGCTCTGCCATAAGGAAAGTTGAGAACACCATATTTTTAATAATTTGTATGAGTTCCACGTCACGAAGTACCAATGAACCAGGAAGAACTTGTGCATCAACAAAATTGAAGTTCGCGTTTCTGATTGGCTCATTACAGAGGGGGCCTTTCAAAGCGGCCCATTGAAACCTGTCCGGAGTACATTAGTTAAAACGAAGAGGGCAGAAAACAATAACAAAGAAAAATAGAGTTAGAGTAACATTACCCCTCAGCAATATAATCTTCCAAACGTTTATGCAAGTTGTTAATATTTGATCCCATATCGTATGACAAAATATTAGGTCCCTGATAATAGTGTGAATAGATGTTATTGTTGAAAATACAGAATTAAGAATTAACATATAAATACAGGAAAAATCAAAACCATTACACAACATACAAATGATTCACCCAAAAAATTATCTAAATTTTGCATTGTAACTAACCGGTCCTCCAAGATGCCCAGGAAGAGACCCAAATGACCAAATGCACCGTTTCGTAAGTCGACCCCAATGACACAAACCTTGCTTCTTTTGTGTCGAATCAATGCTTACAACACCATACTCAATGTCCTCAGCAAGTCCCGTCTCTAGGGGGTCCAGTGGCTCCGCGGTCTAGAAAATAAAATTCAACAATTAAATATGACTTCTAAATTTTAGATCCTCTGTATTATATTATACTAGCGTAATCCTCATGCTATGCACGATTAAGATAACAAAATAAGCTGACATAAAAAAAAAGGTGTAAAATTTAGATTTGTAGATATGTCTATATGATGTTTTAACATTATAATTTTTTCCTCTCGTGATGATAAATAAAACCCAAAGTGTTCGATAATAGAAAAACTTCGTGGTCTTAAAGTATAAGCAAAAGTTTTAGCATCAACATATTGTAGGAATGAAAAGTATTCAAGTATTATGCAATTTAAGTTACATTGTTAAGATATCAAATTTGCCGATCAGTTTTTAGATATAACTTAGTATGCAAAAGAAAATTAATCACTTATACTATTATTGTTGTTGCATAATAATAATATTGGCTTAATTTTCGCCAATTAAATGGAGAACAGTACTTATAGTACATGGTAATTGATTTTCAAACTGTTCTATAATACAATTCATAAGAATTATAATATTTTTCTTTTAAATGTTTTATTCATAATATATATAACCAAGAATAAGATTAATTCATGTACTTTAGAAAATACTCATTCGCCCTGTTTTAGTTGCAAGGATGAATTTTGAGGAAGTAAGTCCATTTCACTGAAAAATAGTACAATATTACAAATGATTTTAATATCTAACACGAATTACCCAATGAGATGTAAATGTAGAATATTTTTCTTTTAAAAGAAAATTATAAGTATTGTATAAATGATTTCAATTTGCTAAACTAAAATCTAACATTATATATATTATTCTTAAAAATATTCTAAAGCTACATTATCAATTCAAAAATACACCATTAATTCAACTTTCTCCTCCACGGGAGTTTTTAATAATCAAAAAAAAAAAAAAGGCATGCATCACTGTTTTTTCGTATATTTATACTAAGTTCAAATTTCTTTTGTAATGATGCATGGATAACAAAACCCAAATGGGGAAAATAGAGGAAAAAGTGGGCAAAAATGTCGAGATTGTTTATCATAAATATACTTTTATATTACTTTAACTTCAACAATATTATCAAAAGAAATTAAAGGTGTTGAGATTCATATATAGTTTGCACAATTACTTTAGACATCATTTTAGATCGAATCAAGTTGATAATCAAACTTGCTAAAACCCTATAAGAATTTGGACTATATTATAAACTGAAACTAAAACAAAATTAAAAAGCATAATAATAATAATAATAATTATTATTATTATTATTATTATTTATAATAATAAAAATAATAAATCTGACTGTAGTACTTGATTAAAATCCACAAAGAAATAAACATAAAAAAGAAATCCATTGCCGAACACTGTATTGTCTAATCCATAATAGAAAAATCCACTAATATTATTCAATATTTCATTGAACATTTTCAAAATGATATCCAAAAGTATTTTTTTAATTAGAAATAACATAATATGATAATTTTAAAATAAAACAATAAAAGAATCAACTTCTAAAGTGCAGAAAAGATCCCCAAGAACTACTTAAGTGGGTATTCAAGAAAATGCTAAACGAAACTGTTTATGTCACAAAAGTTTTTGAGAAAAGAATCAAGATTAAGGATCATATACTATTTAATGTTAATTACATATAACTAAAAAAGAATTTCTAAATAATATAGTAATAAATCTAGATGTCTGATTTTAATTCTATGATATATTAATACTAATTAAACTCACAAAGGAGTATAACAAAAACAAAAATGCAATAAAGAAATTTCAATTATACTACACCAGTTCCTATAAGTTAAATATAGAACAAAAGACAAATATTTTTAATTGTACAACCCAATCTGAAGAAATTTTTAAAGTGACCAAAAGCTAGAACAGTAAATTCCAAATTACAATTTATTTGAGTTTTTTCAAGAAGGAAAACTAAAATTGATTGAACAATAACAAACATATTCAAGTGACTTACCATAGAAATTCTAAGTTCCTTGTTCGTAGTTTCTTCGGAACTTATTATTGGAGCAGAGAATGCTGTGACTGTTTCAGCGAGTGAGACAAATGGACCTTCCACCTATTTTTATTTTTTTTTGATAAGAGAAAGATTTCATTAACTTAAACTAGGAAAAAGACAATACAGCAACCAAGAGTTTAAAACTGTCTGCTGCTAAAGAAGATAAAACACATACTGAATTAAGAGTTACAACATCAATAGGACCCTCCACCCATTTGAAATTGGAAACTATTCACTTGAAGAGGTAAGAAAAAGAGGGGGAAATTACAATATTGGTCCCTTATGATATGTCAACTGCAATTTTGGTCTCATTATTCCCTAATTGCAGAAATAGTCACATGGGATTTCTACTTTATTTTTATTTTCCCATTGCGATTTTGGCCATGTTTTATAAAAAAACGGTTGAAATTTCACAAGTGGCATGGATAGCCTTTTAAGCTATAGATTGGATATATTGCACAAATACCCACAAACTTCTACAACCCCAAACACTCTATCTTAATAAAAAGGCGAGTTCTTTTTTTTGCAAGTTTTACATGATATAAGGGCTTTTTTATGAAATCTATCCAAGTAAAGTAATGGCCACATGGACAGACTAGCGGGTTTTGTCCAACTTTTAACAACTGGGACAAAATGCAAAAACACACGATTATAGGACTAATTTTGTAAGTTTATGAACAACTGTGAAGAAAATGAAGAATAAAGAAAGTAAGTAAGAACCTTGAGTTTCACTTTTGAATAAAGCTCCCTGAGATCTTTCGTTATACAATCCAAGTACAATACTCCGGTACCAAGAATAGTGTGCGTCTCAGGGTTCCATTTAACTGAAGGATAGCTCTTGTAAATTTTCATCAAACCTTCCTGCAATTTTCCAGTTTCATTTGGATTCAAAGTCTCAAAAGAAAGTCCCACCACAGGAAGAGTGTTGAACTGAAGGCGTCGGAATACGTGAACATCATTACAAAGTGTGGCATCCTTCGAGATGGTATTATCCACGCCTTCAATGAGAACCCAACAACCAGGAGGGGCTTTTCTTATCGCAACTCTGTAATGAGCTTGATATACCCATAATTTTGTCACTTCTTCCTTCAAAATTTCTGCATTTGGAGAATAGACTCCTCCGAATACACGTACAGTCCTCCCCACCACCAATTCACCACTGTAGACCCTTCCAAGAGCATCAAAGGCGCTGCAGTCAGATTTAGGATAGAGTTTTGTTATATTAACCATTAGGGGACCTGACGCGTCACAATCCTTCATAGATTGGTAAATTGTTGAATCTTTTGGCCCCATGTAAATGTGCTCAAGTTTTCGTGGTGCAGAATCTTTCACAGATGGAATGTGGTTAAACAACATGTCTGTAAGTCCTTTTTCACCACCCAAAATAAGGCTACAGTTCAACTTTAACTCCAGCCTACCCGAATATTGTTTGTATATATTATAAAGAGGCTGGAGCACAAAATCGACAAAGGACAGTTCCGCTCCACCAGCTGGTTGTTCGTTCTCGAAAGTTTTAGTAGTAGGGTGGAAGTAATAATCACCCCAAAGGCCAGAAGCAAATGTATCAGCGTCGAGAGGAGTATCTTGGAACTCAACATATCGCGTAGCGTACGACTTCAGGGTGAAAGACCATCCATCGGTGGCACTTGCAAAACAAACGTTGCCAATAACAGGATCAACAGCTTGAACATTTCCATCAGTTGAAGATGCATCAGTAATGTGGTTATTGATGACTTCAATTGTGTGTCTTAGTTTAAAGTAGGCGTCTCTCGGAGGCAACTTGAGTTCAGTTATCAATCTGTCCAACTGTTATACAATTGAAATGTAAATGTTGTACATGAGAAAAGGAAATCTCGACAACTAACAAATTTTTCAATAGGCCAGAAAGAAAAACCCTGTCTTACAAAAGAACATTGGGTTCAAAAGATCACCTTGTTTATTACAACTACTATGGCAATGCGCTTCTGGATTGCGTGGCGTATAGCCCTCTCTGTATTTGCCTGTTAAATAAAGTTGAAATTTAACACATATTGATAGAAACAGTTCATAAATAATCAGAAGCAGTTTCAAATGTTTACTTCACATTGACAACTAAATAATGCACATTAAATATAGCAAATACTCGCTACCATCAGTGACTGCAATTCCGAATAAACCATGTATGAAAATGATAGTATTAATGTATTTCCAGAATTGCTTGTCCGATCAGATCAGGCCCCACTTTCAAATGGAGGAAACAGGTTTCAAAACAAGATTTAGTCAGATTGTGAAAGATAAATTAAACCAGCAAGTAAGAAAACTCGTTAATAATGTTCTCAAGACATAAAAAATCTAAGCGAATTAATTCAAGTAGAAATATAAGCAACGAGCCCACCACATAATTATTCTTAAAAAGTTTGCTTACCAGCACTCCTTCTGCAGCATCTACAATTAACACTGCACCATCAGCTAGCCTGAGAGCAGCAGTCATCTCATCAGAGAAGTCCAAATGACCAGGTGTATCCATAATGTTGCAGAGGTAAAATATTGAATCGCCACCGGCGATTGGATTGCTAGCCTCGAGAGCAAGTGACATAGGAACCGCCTTGATGGATATCCCTCTCTCCTGCTCATCTTCCCTCGTGTCGGTGTACCTCATGTGTTTCTTACTGTTCTCATCAAAAGTTGAGATGCGATGAGTCTGCTCAACCAACATGTCCATGAAGGTTGTTTTGCCATGGCTCAGGTGTCCCACCAGAGCAACGCTCCTGATCGAATCAGGGTCACACATGAGCATCGAAAGATACTCTGATGATGCATAGGGTTGTGGATCGTCAAGCGTAGGTCGCTCGAGTGGCTGCTCATCTTCCTCACTACCACTCTCTTGATGGGACTCAGTCTCATACAAACTATCATCCATAGCTCTTTATATAGATAGAACCTGCAAATTTCATTTACAAATAAGAACATTTCCATCAACTTACCTCATTCATTTTCCACCCAAATAAAAAGCTTAACATTTGCATCAACTAACCTCATTCATTTTCCACCAAATAAAAAGTTTAACATTTCCATCACTTAACCTCATTTTCCACCCAAATAAAAAGCTTAACATTTCCATCAACTAACCTCATTCATTTTCCACCCAAATAAAAAGCTTAATATTTCCATCACTTAACCTCATTTTCCACCCAAATAATTCCATCAACTAAGCTCATTCATTTTCTACCCAAATAAACAGCTAATAATAGTTTGAATCTCACCAAAAGAAAAGGCAATACACATGCATGTTAAGACTAGGTAAATCAAAACCATTTATCTTCCCAAATATTAATATCACCTATAAATGGATTTTCTCATATAAAAGGAATATTTTTCATGAATAAATATTAAGTCCAAACACTCACGGTAAATGATAAATGAGAAAATACTAGGTTGTTACCGGGGACGGCAGAAGTGACCGGCGGTGGCGGTGGAGCTTGTTACCGTTGACGGACGGAGAGAGAAGAGCTTTGGCCTTTGGTTTGCTCAGCAACAGAGAACCAGAGCGGGGAAGGTACAAGTACAACAGAGTAAGTATGCTCAAGACAAAATACACTTATCCCACTTCAAACTTTTGGCACATAATAGTTAACAGTTAATACAATTGTCCGTGAGTGCACGCGCCTTGGACTTGAGGGTAAAACTATATATGTGTCTATATATATATATATATACACACACATACACTCACATAGTAATAAAAATAAAATTATCAAATTTGAATGTCATATTAGGAATATATTTAATTAACCTAAGGCATTTTATGTTATCAGCTTCCACTTTTACGTGGGAATTAAGTTTTGGGTTCAAATTCAGACTGTCACAAATTTTGATTTTTCTTTCCTTGTTTTTAGTTTTATAGGATTTGTATGACTCATAATTAAAAAAACTATAAACTCGGGTCAGGGTATTCCCTTTGTCTAGAATTAAAAAAAACAAAAAAAAGAATATATTTAATTAATTTTAGTTTCATAACCGCATATTTTTATCATTTCATGGATTTTTGTCATACTTTAATTGAATTTGAAATAATAAAATTATTATTAAGTATGAGAATCAAAATAAGTTTTTTCCTAGAAGAATCAAAAAAAAATATTTTATCAATTTCATGTTATAATATATATAAAAGATTCAAAATAAATTAAAAGAGATTTTAAAATTTATCTCAGATGAATACTCAACATGTAATGGACACAGCGAGTGCTTTATAATTTATCTAATTTTTGAATTATATGTTAAATACATATTATATACGGGAATTGATGTTTGTTAGATGAGTTTAATTAAAAGGGCGGAAAAGAGGGAAAGAAATAGTTCAAAAGTAGATGACAAATGAAATATTTAACATGATTAAAAGGAAAGAATAAATGGTAAACTTTTAAAATATCGATTTTTATGAATTATGAAAAAAAAATTTTAAACCACCACATCGAAACGCATGAGTTCCACTGAAACTTCCGAAAAATTTCTGTTTTTCAACTTACCAAAAAGAAATCACCATATAGTTTCGAAATTACATGATTTCCTAAAACATTCTTAATGTTTTCATGGAAACTCTCAATGTTTCCATGGAACATGGAAACCATAGAAATATTGAGAGTTTGGTAATTTTTTTTTAAAAAAAATTTGCTCTATCGCCAACATATTGAGAGTTTCAAAAAGATTTTCATAGAAACTATGGAAACATTGAGAGTTTGGTAAAAAAAATTCAAAAGATTTGCTCTATGGCAAATACAACAGAACTCTCAAATCTCTCAATGTTAAGGAAAAAAGTTAAAAAAAGAAAAAAAAAAAGAAATGAAGAGTAATAAATCTAACAATCAAACAAATATTTATTTCACGATGAGCGATTTTTTATCATACGACTCAGATGAAGATTATTGTATTCGATTAAAGTAATTTTTTCATATAATTTGCAGAAGAGTTTGAAACCATGGTATAATTCATATTAACTTTTTATTTTTTTCACTCCAACACTTTTAGAATTTTTTATTTCACAATTTAAGTTACTAAAATTTTATCAATTATATATTCTGTGAATATTAAACTTGAATCAAACTTACCATTTTTTATTTTTTTCACGACGACACTTTTAGAATTTTGTATTTCACAATTTAAGATACTAAAATTTTGTCGGTTATATGTTCTGTGAATGTTAAACTTGAATCAAACGTTACCACTTTATTTATTAGTGTAATTTGATCGATTATTGATGTAGATGTATAAATATTTTACACAACTATTATTTTTTGCTAGTGAAAAGAGGAAGCAAGTCTTCTTCACTTCTTTTTTCATAGTTTCTACCTTGTTTCTGGTATTTTTTAAGTTTTCCGTAACGTTTTCGAAACGTTTCTTATATTTAAAAACTCGAAACTTATCATCGAAACGAAATTTTAATCCTTGTACAATATAACAGTCACATGATGTATGGCCAACACAAATTGACTCAGTTGGTAAGAACAAGTCACTTCCCCTCAGAAGGTTATGTGTTCGATTCTCTCTGACGACATGAGGGTTGTGTGGGTGGGCAATCTGTAAGTACCTCTGTAAGTGACCTATGGTCCTGGAGGCATGCACTGGCCCTGATAGGTGACCGGAGCAGATCCTACCTAAACTTTTTTTCAACAAAAAAAAAAAGTCACATGATGTATGAAATTGATTTCAGCAAATTTAACTTGTTTCACAAAAACATTTCTTATCAGACAAGAATTCATTATTATTATTTTGGTAAAAGACAAGAATTCATTCATCCCCTATTTATTTCTTAAATAGTATAGATTATTCTATTAGTTATAATTTATTATCAGTGCCAAGGTACGAAATAAACATATTTGAATTTCGTATTAGCGTTATTTAAATAAAAAATAATGCATTTAGAGTAATACATATTAGTTATTAAAAATATATTAAGTTTTATTTAAATTTGGACTTTTGAATTATTTTAGTGAAAATATTGAAATATTTTATCAGTGAGAGAGTTAATTGTACTGAATATTAAAACATATATAAATATGGAATGAACTTATTTTATTAGCTTTTTAATTGCATGAGAAAGTTTAACTACTTTGCAAAACAAATAAAAACCTTGCATATTTCGTATCATTGAAATGGATAAATTGTTTGTCCAATATAATAAGATAAAACCTATTCGACTTTTTATGCGGCAAGATTGGGCTAATTACTTGAGAAAAAAAAAATTATAATGAAAAATGAAAATCTCAATTATTATGATTAATATGAAAAGAAATCTTCACTATCTGTAGTGTTTTGAGTTTGTAAGCATCATTAGAGAATTACTGGGATAATAAGTATAAATGTGTACATGCAGTATTTGATATTCTCCAGGAGGCTTTACTTGTTTTCAATTCTAATCTGCTACTTTAATTTTATTTATCTTGCATGTCATACAATAAATGTATACTAAATGTACAAAATAATAACATTTTTGAACAATTACTAGTAAAACATATATTCAAATTTGAAGTAGGCATAGGAAATGCACTTTTTTGGCCAGCGAAAGACTAGACTATTCAGTGTGTTGCTGCTTTGGTCAGCCTTTTCAGAATTACACCAAAAGGGAAGAAGTTAAAAATCATTAACTTCTTAACACTTTTTTGTCACATAGAAAACCCTCTTCTCCAAGTTAACTATTTTTTCTATTTTCGAATAAGGAAAAATCCAAAGTGCACTATGATCCGAGTCACTATTGATAGGGGTGTTCCTACTATGATTTCGTTTTCTTTGCCTGGTTTTTTTGGAGAAATCTTAAATTGCTAATTTGAAAAGTAAAGCGTTTTTGACTAACAAAAACAAATGAGTCAAACAAAACACAAAATACATATTTGAGAATATTAGCAAAAAACTAGTAATATTTTTAATATTATTTAACTACATGTGATAGTATATTTCGTATACATAAAGTTTAACACAAAAGCAGTAATTCAAACCAACTACATTACATAATCAAAAACTTCATAAATAAAAATATTGGATAAAGTCATCCAATTACTATAAAAGATTTAAAATAATATATATATATATATATTAATGACGATTTTGTTTGGTCCAAAACCGCCACCAAACCGATTTGGGGGTGCGGTTTCCTATCTAAACCTCAGTTTGCACAAGAATTTGACAAAAACGATATGGTACGGTTCAGTTCGGGCAGTTTACAAAATTGTTGCCTAACCCTCACTATTGATAACTAGTCAATAAAGGTAGACTCAATGTGAGTGCAAAAAATAAATTTGGATACGAATTTTTTTGAATTAAATTTAATCAAGTCTAAATAAATGTTCGAAAATAGAAGGAAAATGGAAGGAAAAAAAGATGAAAAATAAAATTAAATGTGATTAAAAGAAAAAATAGAGAGAGGAATTTTAGGAAATAATGTGTTAATAACATTATTTGATTTCATGAATCATGTGACTATTATGATGTCGCATCACTTGAATATATGAGATAACATTATGGTTCATCAACACCTAATTCATGTAATAATTCTCTATAAACTTCACCAAAACTAGTCAAGTAAGACCATAAGAGATCTCTATTTACCTCTTCAATTTTATATAATACTAGCATATATCCCGTGCTATGTACGAAGATCGTTAAAAATGAAAAAAGTATAAATATGTCAAAGGTACAATGAGTGAAGAAAGTAGAAAAACTATCTTGACATATATGTCAAAGGTACAATGAGTGATTTCATGAACCATGTGACTATTATCTAAAGTTCTAAAAGATATATTTAAGTCTAAATACAATATTAAACTCTCTTTATATTTGATGTTTTTAATGTACTTAAGTTGATAGTAAATGTTCTTTGCTCATGTTTTCTTTTACACATACTTGGATTGATAATTTGATACTTGATATCAAACTATGCTCAAGTCAGGATAATCTTATGGTGGTCCTACTGCAATGCTCTCGGTCATTTAAATACCACAAATTCAACCTGTGATGAGTAATTTTTATTGCCCAACACCTATGTAAAAATTACTCACCCCAACTTAAATATATGATATCTAAGTGATCGGTAATAATACACTAGGAGTTACATAGAATTTTCCGCTCAACTAGTGTTCATTCTCCTTGTAATTGTCTTAAATTCTTCATTTTTTCTCATCCACCACAACTTTTTCGTGCAAATACTGTGGAGCAATGATAAGTCCTTGTACTCTCTATGATTTCATTAGCTTTATTAACTTTTAATTTTTATTTGTACCTTTAAAGCATTGTACTTTCACTTCTTATTGTAGCTACATGTTTTAGTATTTGACTTATCGAGATAGAAAAAGTTACATCATTAGATTAGCTGAGATATGAATACGATACAATATTTACGATAAAGTTTAAAATTATAGTGATATGTTGGGATACACGAATATATATATATATATATATATATAATATTTAAATATAAATTTGAATCTATATGTTCACTAACATAAATAAAATTACAATACTGACACAAGTTCTTTGTTTATAAATTCAAAAATTCGAAGGTAACCAAAATATTTCATCATTTGCAGTGTATGAACGTCATTTCATTGATTCCAATGTTTACTTTCTTATCCAAAATCTTTGGTGATAAAGTATAAATGATAAATTTCACATGAAATAAGAGAAGAAAAAACATATAAAAAAATGAAACCAAAACTTTGTTTTACTCCCTTAAATTTTATTTTTGTTTGTTTAAATTTTTAACATAGGGTCAAAGTCATTATTATTTTCCTATTTTAAACTATAAATTATTATATAATATTTTAAAAAATACTATATCTGGTATCCAATTTGTGTCAGATACTTCAAATTTTGTATCAGACACGGCATCTGAAAGTATTGAATACGGTATCCGAAATTTTCTTTTTTATTTAATTTTTGGATACATAAAAAAAGTATCTAATACATATCCGGATGGTATCCGCAGAGTATTATATCCGATACGAGTCCAATATTTGGAGTATTTGTATATCATAGATTGTCTCTCTTCACATGAATTTATACTTACTCCTTTTATTATAATTTTTTAAAACTATTTGTTTTTTTGGCATCTCATAGAAAATGATTATTGTTGTAGTTATTTTTTTATCTAGTAAACTTAAATGGGAAAGAAGACTAAAAGAAGGAAGGAAGAAAAACAATATTTTATTAACTTGAGCTTGTCAATGAAAAAGATGGAAAATTTCAATTTTGATCTCATAAAACTTCGTCAATTTCAAATTTAGTCTCATTAGAATTTCAATTGTACTTTTGATCTCATAGAATTCAAGAAGTTGCACTTTTTGTCCCAATTGTCAAAAATTGATGGAAAAAGGCGAGTATCATACATGCACCATTTTTTGTATTTTCTGAGATAATATAGAATGTATGACAGTCGCCTTTTTCCATTTATTTTTTTTACAATTGGGACTAAAAGTACAATTTATTGAGTCCCATGCGACCAAGAATGCAATTGGAATTCTAATGATACCAATCTAAAATGGGAAGCCCTTTTTTCTTTTTGAAAGGGGCGATTACAACATCATATTACATCGGTTGCAAGAGAATCTATTACAAGTAAGCATCATCAACAAATACAATCATAAGTTATAAACTATTACAAACTAACTACCAAATAAGTAGAGAGAACACCCACATACATCAGTGGGAGTCGAACCCACAACCTCTTGGTTATGGGGTTAAAAATGGGAAGCCCTATGAGACCATAAATGAAATTTTCCTATAGTAATAGAAAGAAAATTTTTGATAAAAATTCGTAAGCAAGTAGATTGCCGAAGGAATGAATATAAATAACATAAAAAAAATATGTAACTGATACAGGAACTTCTAATGCAGAAACAATAATATAGGAAAGTAACGGAGTTTACCAAAATCATGTGGAAGTAAATAAATTGTGACTATAATTGAAAATACAAAATAAAATGAGAAAAAATTCAAGATTCTTCATAATCTTATAAGACCATGAGAAGAAACAGAATAATCATGAAATCATGAAATGAAATTTAAAAAGAAAAAAGATCTACAATTATTATTATATTTACAATTATAATTAATAAATATCTTTTCAAAAAAATTATAATTAAGAAATATAAAAGAAAAGGGCTCATAGATGATAGAACATGATAACCAAATATGAAGGAGCAACTAAAAGTTGCAATAGCTTAAAAAAGTAAAAATAGTTTTAAATTTTAACAGAATACCGGAGATATTATTTATGTTTCTATTTTAGCCCAAAAAATATTATATACTATTAAAAAGGTACTTTTCTTGTATCCAATATGTGTTAGATTACTTTAAATTTTGTATCGGATACGGTATTCAAATCTTTTTAACTTTATTTTCGGACACCTAAAAATATGCCGAATATGGTATTCGAGGGTATCTGTATCTGATACGGGAATAAACCGAGATCAATTTTAAGAGTATCGTGCATAAAGACATCGTAAAGGAAAATGAAAAATAAAATGCACATATACGAATGGTCAATTATTAGCAGTAAAAAGAAATTATTACATTTAAAGCATGTAATTAATCTATAGTTTTACTCATTATTATAATTTATATTTAAGTTGCATGCATTTAAGTGTTCACGAATCGACCGAACCGACCGAGAACCGAAATTTCGGTCCGGACTGAAAATCGAACTGAAAATTTCTGTTTGGTTTTTTTTTTTTTTTAGCAAATTTCAATTTTTCGGTTCGGTTTTTTTTTTTTGAGGTTCGGTTCAGTCGGTTAACCGAAAAATCGATTTTTTTTTAATATATTTTTTATATAATATAATATAAACCAAAACTATAAAAAATGTGTTTCCCAGTGACAACTTATAGGAAAATAAAGAAAATGAATTAAAATTAGTTATAATTAAATTTCAATTATTTATTTATATCTAATTTATTTATACCCAAAAATCGAACCGAACCGGATCACTTTTTAATTTCATTATGTCAATTTTAGTTGGCCGTTCTAAACATAAGTATAAATATATAAATGTATGCATTTCAAAGAAAAAGTGAACAACAATAGTCAAAAAACAATACCAAAAAAAAAAAAATTCGTTTTCGGTTTTAACCGTACCGAAAAAAAACGACATAACCGGTCGGTTTTTTAACCGAATCGACACTGCTCGGTTCGATTTTCGGTCCGAAATTTCGGTTCAATTCGATTAAAAAATCAACCGATGAACACCCCTACGTTATTCTCGTCTCAAAAAAAGTGTGACGTAATCTTACTCTTTTTCTTCCTTTTCCAAATCAAAAACTTCAGTTCAGTCATCGGCTGTTGTCCCTCGCGCTCTCTCTCTCTCTCTTCCTCTTTCTCTCTCAAGATTCACACATCCGCCGCTCAACTATGAAAAATTATTTTTTTACCCTATAAGGTTTTGAAATTTTTAATTTTGCCCCCCGCCCAAATTTTAAAATATTCAGTGTTACCCCCCTTTATTTTGCATTTGCCCCCCAAACTTATATTCTTGGCTCCGTCCCTGCACACACGCACACATATACATAACCTTTACACACACAAAAAACAAATCTGTATCTATATGTATACTAGTACCCGAAGGACCGCGCATGTGCGGTCTCATTGCCCAGACTCAACAAATTCGTAGTGGAACAAACGGGTAGTGTGATTAATTAAGATGAATCATGCGGAACAATATTATCTCCATATCTAAAATGATCCGATGATTAAGGTTAGATTGAGTAATCACTAATCAACATGGACTATCAATTGAGTCAGACCTACTCGAAGTCCGATCATTTGGCCCACTTACATTTGAGCCGAGCCTAAGTGAATATGAGTTGGCCTAAGCTTCAACTTACACATTAAACTCGATTAATTTGTAAGCCGAGCTTGAGCTTGAGCACTATGCTCAGCCTGAATATCCCAAACTCATACTTAACCTCTATATTAATGCTTTGTTTTATATAATTAAATTATTTTTAAGCTATCTTATATAATATTACACTAGATTCTTAAGTTCGAAGCTTCTTACATACATGAAATGCATATATTAGGGGAATTTTTTTGTCTAGAGCCTTTAGAAAGACTTCCTATTATTTTATGTAACTTCATACATCAAGAAAGATTCTAAATTTTGATAAACATTAGTATAGATTTTATGACTATTATAATACTTTGGAATCATACTCATTAGCGTAAAATTTTGTTTAGTATACTTTTTGAGATTAGTCTTTTAACATGATTTATTGTGTAATTCAAAGTGATTAATAGCCTATCAGAACAATTGTTAAGAGTAATATGTGGTGACAAAATCATAGGTAATTCAATTTTTCCGTCTCTGCTGAATAATTCCATAACACTTTATGTTCAGATAACTTAAATGCCCGTATATTTTCTTTTTGTCTGATTATTCTTAACTTTGGTGTGGTTAAAAAGATGAGTAAACTAATGCTATGAGCAGAGAAGATGGACAACTCCAATCTGCAAAGTCAAGACAAAATCTATGCATTTACAATTTCCTCTCAAAGTTTGAAGAAAGTATACAATTTTAAATACCAGCTTTACGGGGCTAAACAAATTCACTACCTTCAGACCTAAACTGATTCTTATGATCAAATATGGGTTTGACTAAAGTTTTCAATATGCCAAGCCTACATTATTTACGGGTACTAATACATCACCTAATTAGTCTATCTCCTCAGGAACATGATTTTATCAAAGCCTAAATGCTATCAAGTATCGATTGTTTCACTCTTAACCGCATAACCTGATGCATCAATTAAGTACAAAAAAACATTTACAGCTTGCGTGTCTCTTGTTGTGACCTCAGCTCGGATAAGACCATTCCTACTCTAAATATGCGAGTAACATCATAAAGAAGACCAACCCTGGCCTCGCTGCATAATTCAAGTCTTATTCCCTGCATTATGCAACAACACAATCATGCGGAGGATGTCTCATGCAATATTTCTCAGCAACATAATGAAGTTTCATGCAGTAACACATTAGAGACCGGAAGCTTCGCCCTCTTAGTCCCAGTGTTTGCAATATATAATTTTAGCTGAATATTAAATTAGGCATATGAATTACGTATAAAGCAAGGAAACTTTTTCTATTGCCTAGAATTGAAAATAAAAAGCATTTTTTCTTTAACACTAAACATTTTGCAAGGTAAAATCAAGTGATTATGTATGGTGCAAGAGTGTTAACCTGCTGAATACGCTTGAAAATGTTATCCTCATAGAATTTATTTCCATATTATTTTCACTGTCAACCTGCAAATTTTAAAGGTGAAATACATGTTGGTGAGCCAAAACTTCTCACACAGAGAGAGAGAGAGATGACATACAAGAAATTCCTTCACTTAATCAAATTAAATAAAACAAAAAATAGGCAAGTTCAATCGACTCAGAAGAAATTCACATACCTCGATCAAAGTTGCGTTCTTGCCAGATTCATTATCAACTGCAACCTTATAGAAATCCCAAATCAAGAACGGAAGGCTCAATAATTAGATATTTCCATCAAATTCTTAAAAGAATTACCATTTTAGCTACAAAAATTACATTTTACACGTACAGAGGCAAAACAATAATTGGCAAATTCCAGGAAACCAAAAATCATTGGGAGTTCAGAGCAAAAACATGTAAAGAAATTACAATGAAATGCCTAAGTGGGTTCATTCTATGGACAATGAAATGCCTAAGTGGGTTCATTCTATGGACAAGCTTCTCAAAACGCATCAATGAATAACAGTAATCCATTTTGAAGAAAAACTTTTCGAATACATCATGAAATTTTCTCAGAGAGATTAAATCTTCTTTATAAAGATAAAAGAGAATTTGGAGTAGCTAAACTGCAAACTACCAGTAGACTGACCCTACTTGCTCAAACATGAGTAGTCTTGCTTAACAGCCGGTTTCGCAGTTGGAAATTGTCATAGGTTAATCGGACCAAAAAATCATAGGTCAAAATGACAAAGAATCGCATCCAAATTCCTTGATTTTTACCCTGTAAAATAAAATGAAATCCACAAAAAATAAATTCTAAAGAAAAAGATGAAACTAAGAGTAATCGGTCAACTCCAGCTCCTTCATTGCCATCATCGCTCCTATGACTTCCTTCGATGATGAGGAATCGCTCATAGAAAAGACACGTCTCAGCTGCCTGCATATACAAAACGCCCATAAATGCAAAACCACCACATATCCAAAAGAAGGAAAACTTTAAAAACCATTAACCAAAATTCCCAACCTTATGTTAGCATCTCCAATGATGAATACAAAAAAAGATATTCAATCAGATTCAAATACAAATACAACATGATCTAAAAAATATGTGTATATAAATATAATATATATTATAAAATTAAATTACCTTCACAACTTTCTATTGTTCCATACCAATTGCCCCGTTTGTTAGTCACCTGGATCTGCAACAGACCACTTAAATGTGTTTCAAAACTTTCTAATTGGAGGAATAATACAATAAAACAAATGTAATAACTGCCCTAAGAAATGAATAAACAATTGCTCCACAATCCAATAAGTTAACACTAACACCAGATTCCAGAGTACAAACCAGGGGAAAAATCTTGAAGTCCACAATGACATTCAAATAAGGCAACCAAAACAAATAGTCCACCGAACAAAAAAGAAAAAGAAAAAAACAACCAAAGAAGGGAGCCGAGGGAAAAGGGAACTGAGCAGTAGAGATAATTAAAAAGAAATATACGCCTAACTACATAAGTATTAATCTCTGTTCATGCACAAAAAAATAGCAAATTTGCGAAAAATTTGAAAATTATTATAGTCAACTTCTAATTACTGACTAAGATTTGAAGAAAAAAGTGAATAACCAACCTTGGGGAGGGGAAACCTTTAATGGGCTTTTGCCGATATTTTCTCGAAGACCACATGTCAGGTGATAAACTCTTAGCAGGTACATGGCAAATCCTCTTCAAATTGTTCTTCCTGTATAAAAATAACCCAAAAAATAAACAAAATATCAGTACCCCATAAAAATTAGACCCCTTAACAGAAATTTTATTTAATATGTGTCTCACCATCTCTTCCAAGTCCACCCCCTTCTGTGTTGTGACAGATTCCTTCAATCTAGCCTGCTACTCTCCTCTTACAAAAAACCAAGAAATAAAAATGGGTAAAAAAGTGAGAAAAAACAAGAAATTTCAGCATATGAATCTTTACCAAAATCAGAAAAAATTAAAAGTCAATCATGCAAGTCGGAAATCTTAAAAAACTTTGCATAATCTGAGGCATGGCAAATTTAAGGCACTTCAAATTGTACATGCAAATGCTAAATCCGAACCAACAGTAATCCCGGGAGACATCGTCTCTCCAGAGTCTCATATTGCATAAATCCGCGAATGTACGGAGAAAAAAAAAAGAGAATGAATTGTAATAGAGAAATCTCACCCCCTTTCCCTAGGAGCTTGCTTGTTCAGACCGAAAATTTCGAGCATCCTGTTGGCATCTCCGATGTAAGCCTCTCTCTCGTTCACCTCAGATCGAGAGAAAGCTAGTACTCGTTTCTACAAAACCAAACCAAAACCCTATTTGTTGTTTCAAAACTTCACAAACGTATCAAATTGATAATAACAAAGAAAGATTATATCGAGGCGAGAGAGAACTCTCTATCCTTAACACTAAATTGCCCCGCCTTGGTGGTACGAGTTCTTGCAACAAGTGTCCCAAGATACAACGATATACTTTTCTGAAGATTGAACCACTTCAATTTCAGAAACTACGAACTTAATTTACTGTTGAAATCTCAAGAAAAAAATGAAGATGATTTTATAGAACTCAAGAACACTTAGAGAAAATATGTTGTGTTTTGAGTTGGTGTGTTTCAAAATGGTTGGAATGGTTGCTATTTATAGGCAAAATCCATTTCCATAAGAATCAATCCACACCATCCATTTCTAAGATCAAATCTTAGCCATCCAAGATGCTCCACCACCTTGAAGTGCTCATATGTCATTCATGATGTATTCATGACATATTTTCCATTAAAATGTGTTGTGTCATTCATGATATATGCATGACATATTAAATAAAATTATATCAAAATATGGGATACACAAATTTAAACCCTTCAATTTAGCACTTAATTTCTCATTCGTTCCGATTAGAGAAATTCGAAATGCTAAACTCATCTACTCGGAACGTAGATTAACATTATCCAATAATCTTAAGTATCCCGGATACTAACGGCGTTCGAATTTCGTACTCAACCACAATTTGTATCATTTTATCCAACAATCCCCCACACGAATGAAATTAATGCAATGCATGCTCTTGAGATTTCGATTGAAAGTTTATCACATCAAAAGAGGTAGTTTTTGGCTTTGAACCTTTCCTAGTGAAATATCATCGGATTTACTAGGCTCTCCAATGAACGTGATGTCTTGAATTGGTCAGCCGTTCATGTAAATCTAGACAACAATATTCACATAATAAACTTTCAGCAGTTTTTCAGTTCTCATGGTTGGGTCCATTTTGGCCGTGGCACCCCCTCTTGGTTTCAGAAGTGTTTACATTTTACTCAATGTTGAGGCGGCCTACACCTCACACTTACATAGGTGACTTCCTAATTAAGAGTATCCTGCCATACTCCACTTCATTTAGACAGTATAGGAATCATTAAAAGTCCGGCTTAACCTTTTGCTATAACTTGCAGGTTGCACTTCTTTATCCTAGGCAATGGGTTTAGAGTTTATTAATTAACTCTTAAGTGCCTCACTGAATGTTCACAACTTAGTTTTCCCATTGAACCATGATCTTGGGATCTCCAGTCAACATGGTTGGGTTTCCGCTGTGTCTATTCTTAAATTGTAGACTTTAATCCCATTCCTCTTGATAGGCAGTATATTTGATCTCTAGGCAATCCTTTCGTCAAAGGATCTGCAATATTCTCCTTTGATTTCACATAATCAATGGAAACAATCCCGTTAGAGATCAACTGCTTAATGGTATTATGCCTACGACGAATATGTCTAGACTTACCATTATACATACTACTCTGAGCCCTCCCAATTGCCGACATACAGTCGCAATGAATCAAAATCGGAGGCACAGGTTTTTCCCAACAGGGAACATCTTCTAAGAAATTTCTTAGCCACTCAACTTCTTCACCAGCTTTATCTAAAGCTATGAATTCTGATTCCATCGTGGAACGGGCTATGCAAGTTTGCTTAGAAGATTTCCACGACACTGCTCCTCCACCAACGGTAAATACATATCCACTTGTGGACTTAGAGTCGTTCGTGTCTGATATCCAATTAGCATCGCTGTATCCCTCTATTACAGCTGGATATCTTGAGTAGTGTAATCCATATTCTTTAGTATACTTTAAATACTTAAGAACTCTAGTTAAAGCATTCCAATGCTCTTCACTTGGATTACTTGTGAACCTACTCAACTTGCTCATAGAATAAGCTAGATCAGGGCGAGTACAGTTCATGATATACATCAGACTCCCAATGACCCTAGCATATTCTAACTGTGATACGGGTTCGCCATGGTTCTTGCGTAAATGAACGCTCAAGTCCACTGGCGTCTTAACTGGTGCACTATCACTCGGAAGGAACTTTTCCAAAACCGTCTCAACGTAATGAGATTGTGATAAGACTAGTCCTTTAGAAGTCCTCAGGATTTTAATCCCTAAGATGACATCTGCAAGTCCCATATCCTTCATGTCAAAGTTCTTCTTTAACATTCCTTTAGTATTCATGATAATTTCATGATTACTACCCATTATCAACATGTCATCTACATATAGACACACTATGACGTATGCGTTATGTGTTTGTCTAACATACACGCACTTATCACACTCGTTGATCTTGAAACCATTTGATAACATTGTGCTATCAAATTTTTCATGCCACTGCTTTGGCGCTTGTTTAAGTCCGTATAGCGACTTTACAAGTTTACACACTTTCTTCTCCTTTCCAGGAGCAACATACCCCTCGGGTTGTTCCATGTATATTTCTTCTTCTAATTCTCCGTTCAGAAACGCAGTCTTAACATCCATTTGATGTATCTCAAGGTTATGCAGCGCAGCAATAGCGATGAATAATCTTATGGATGTTATTCTCGTTACTGGAGAATAAGTATCGAAGAAATCAAGACCTTCTGTTTGTCGGTATCCTTTGACTACCAAACGGGCCTTATACTTATCAATAGTTCCATCAGCCTTATACTTTCTTTTCAGAATCCATTTACAGCCTAAAGGCTTACTTCCCTTTGGAAGATCAACCAACTCCCAGGTATGGTTGTGCAAAATAGACTCGATTTCACTATTGATAGCCTCTTTCCAGAGTTGAGCATCTGGACTGGACATAGCTTCCTTAATCGTCCTTGGCTCCCCTTCTAATGTATAAGATACATAATCGGGACCAAATGATTTTGGAACTCTTGCCCTTTTGCTACGACGTGGTTCTTCATCCCCGGGATTAGAACTACTCGTAGACTCATCAAATGTTCTTTTGAGAGGAACTTGTTCATTTCTTTCCTTACTTGGAAAGATATCCTCGAAAAATGAAGCATTTCTAGATTCCATGATAGTACCTTCATGAATCTCAGATATTTCTGATTTATGTACCAAAAATCGATAGGCGCTACTATTAAGTGCATAACCTATGAATATGCAATCAATAGTTTTAGGCCCTATCTTAACTTGTTTGGGTTTGGGTATTTCTACCTTAGCCAAACACCCCCACACTTTGAGGTACTTGTAAGAAGGCTTTTGACCTTTCCAAAGTTCGTACGGAGTCTCACTCCTACTTTTGTGGGGAATCTTGTTAAGGATATAATTGGCGGAGAGGATCGCCTCCCCCACAAATTCTCAGGTAAACCTGAATTAATCAGCAACGCATTCATCATCTCCTTAAGAGTACGATTCTTGCGCTCCGCTATTCCGTTTGATTGTGGTGAATATGGGGCCGTTGTTTGATGTATAATGCCTGAATTTGCACAAATTCATCAAACGGTGCTCTGTATTCGCCACCTCTATCACTACGGATAGCCTTTATCCTTTTTCCAAGTTGATTTTCAACTTCCGTTTTGTAATGTGTAAACGCTCCTAGAGCTTCATCTTTACTTCTTAGTAAATACACATAACAATACTTTGTGCAATCATCTATGAATGTAATGAAATACTTTTTCCCACCTCTAGTTTGCACAAACTTCAAATCACAGATGTCACTGTGAATAAGTTCTAGTGGTGCGGTGTTTCTTTCCACTGAAGGAAACGGTTGTTTGACTAGTTTTGCCTCAACACAAATTCCACATTTATGTTCATTTTCAACTTTAAAAGTTGGTAATAAGTTCAAGTTGACCAATCTTCGAATAGTATTATAATTTACATGTCCTAGTCTGACATGCCACAAATTAGAATACTCAAGCAAATAAACAGAATTCTCAATACTTTTATTGCTTTCATTTTCAATTACAACAGAGCGGATTACATTCATTACATTCATCTTGAAAAGGCCCTGCTCAAGGTAACCTTTTCCAACATAAAATCCTCTCTTTGTTAAAGAAAATCTATCAGCCTCGAAGACTATCTTGAACCCATTCTTGACCAAAGCTGAACCGGATACCAAATTCTTGCGAATCTCCGGAACATGCAGAACTTCAGTCAATGTCAGTTCTTTGCCTGAAGTCATCTTCAGCACAACTTTCCCCATTCCAACCACTGGAGATGTGGCTGAGTTGCCCATAAACAGTCTTCGTCCTTCAGTTGGGGTATAGGACGAGAAGGCAGCCCTATCTGAACAGATATGGCGAGTAGCTCCAGTATCAACAAACCACTCCCTCGGGTTGTCCACCAAGTTGGCTTCGAACACGACGGCAGTGAGATCAAGATCTGTTAGATCGATCGGCACCTGTTTGTCCGACAGGTCATCGATCATCTTGTTGATACCCTGGACATCATCAACAGCTAGGTGCACTTCATTTTGCACCCGGTTCTTGCCTTTGTTCTGGTTATGGCCAGAACCTTGCCCATGAAACTTGTTTTTCTTGGGCTCTCTACAATCTCTGGCCCAATGACCAGGTTTGTCACAGTTGTGACAGCGGTCTCCCGCCCTTGACTTTCCTTTCCCGGCAGCCTTCTTTTTCTGGGAATTTCCTTGGAATTTTCCTTGGAATTTTCTCTTCCGGTCAGAACTCTCCGGAACTTCAGCAATGTTTGCCATTGCCTGCACAAGGAGCTTCTTGTCTGATCCCCGATTGTCTTCCTCAATTCTGAGTCGGACAACCAAGTCTTCTAGACTCATCTCCTTTCGTTTGTGCTTCAAGTAATTCTTGAAATCCTTCCAAGAAGGCGGTAACTTCTCTATGATAGAAGCTACTTGGAAGGACTCACTCAGAGCCATGTTCTCAGCATGAATTTCATGTAATATAATTTGAAACTCTTGAACTTGGCTTGTCACAGACTTAGAGTCTACCATTTTGAAGTCTAAGAACTTCGCGACCACGAACTTCTTTAGTCCAGCGTCCTCAGTTCTATACTTCTTGTCCAGTGCCTCCCAGAGGTCTTTGGCAGTTTTTACTTCAGAATATACGCTGTAAAGCGAATCATTCAATCCATTGAGTAGGTAATTTCTGCAAAGGAAATCACCATGTATCCAGGAATCATATGCCTTCCTCAGATCACTATCAGTTGACTCAACCGGGACATAAGGAGCATTTCCCCTTAAGTACCTTGCTTGGTTCAAAGTCGTGAGGTAAAACAACATCTTTTGTTGCCACCTCTTGAAGTCAGCCCCGCTGAACTTCTCCGGTTTTTCAGCCTGAACCGGTATAACAGGATTAGCCATTGAAACAAATGGAGGGACCGGAGCAGAGCCAGAACCGGAACCAGGGCCCAACCCTGAACCAGAACCTAGCCCGGCACCCCCACCAGAGCCAATGCCAAAACCGGAACCAGGACCCAGCCCTGAACCGTAACTAAAACCAGAACCTCCACCGGAGCCATTGATAATACCGAGACCATGAATAGCACCTGGTCCAAGACCGAAATCAAGAGTAGCACCATCAACATTTCCCATATTTTCCATTTGAACAAGTGATAACTTTTGAACAACAACAAGAAAATTTAGTGTTAAGTTTGTTGTTTCAAAACTTCACAAACGTATCAAATTGATAATAACAAAGAAAGATTATATCGAGGCGAGAGAGAACTCTCTATCCTTAACACTAAATTGCCCCGCCTTGGTGGTACGAGTTCTTGCAACAAGTGTCCCAAGATACAACGATATACTTTTCTGAAGATTGAACCACTTCAATTTCAGAAACTACGAACTTAATTTACTGTTGAAATCTCAAGAAAAAAATGAAGATGATTTTATAGAACTCAAGAACACTTAGAGAGAAT
Source organism: Buddleja alternifolia (assembly GCA_019426215.1). Classification (NCBI taxonomy): domain Eukaryota; kingdom Viridiplantae; phylum Streptophyta; class Magnoliopsida; order Lamiales; family Scrophulariaceae; genus Buddleja; species Buddleja alternifolia. The sequence goes on along the minus strand of WHWC01000132.1, from coordinate 22,419 downwards.
ATGTTGTGTTTTGAGTTGGTGTGTTTCAAAATGGTTGGAATGGTTGCTATTTATAGGCAAAATCCATTTCCATAAGAATCAATCCACACCATCCATTTCTAAGATCAAATCTTAGCCATCCAAGATGCTCCACCACCTTGAAGTGCTCATATGTCATTCATGATGTATTCATGACATATTTTCCATTAAAATGTGTTGTGTCATTCATGATATATGCATGACATATTAAATAAAATTATATCAAAATATGGGATACACAAATTCAAACCCTTCAATTTAGCACTTAATTTCTCATTCGTTCCGATTAGAGAAATTCGAAATGCTAAACTCATCTACTCGGAACGTAGATTAAGATTATCCAATAATCTTAAGTATCCCGGATACTAACGGCGTTCGAATTTCGTACTCAACCACAATTTGTACCATTTTATCCAACACTATTCACACACACAAATTCAATAAAAAGTTAGAAAACTCTAATATTAGTAATATACTGATTTGCAAACACATAGGATAATTTACTCAGATATTGGAAGAACTACCTTTCGATTAAACTATACAGATTGCTGATACTCCATCAACTGTGGATGCAACATCAGCTAACCCATCGCCACGTCATAGCACAAGATTGAGAAACATGCCATGCAAACTTGCTGATTACGTGCTTTAGGCTAAGTTGAATTAGTTAGTTTTAGTTTCAGTTTCCAAAAGAATATGGGCACTATGCCACTAGCCGTGTAATTAGGATTAATGGGTGGTTTTAATATTTTCGCAGCATAATAGTATTAGATAAGAAGTGTTTCTGTAATTTGAGTTTTTAAGCAGAATGTTAATGAAAATTTCTTCCTGAAGCTTTTCTTCTCTTTCTCTTTGTTGTTCTTAAGGAGACTACCCATCTCGAATTGGGAATCACATCATTGGTGCTTTCATTGCCTAACAACCATGCCTCGTTGGGCCCCTGCCGACGATCTCTCCGCTATACAAGACATTGTTAATAATCTCCAAAACCAATCCGCAAGCCACGATGCGACAATCGCAGAACTCTTACAAAACAGTAACAACACACAGACCTCCATTGCCGCCCTCACAAAAACCATGAATGACGTCCTCATTTCTGTTGCTCGTCTTCAAAAACAGCCTGATACACCCTCTGAAAACAACTTCGCCAACACCACCACCTCCCTCCTCGGCCGTGGCCCCTTACTCCAACAACCCACAACCCTCGCCACTTTCACACATAAACCACTCCGCCTCGACTTAACCCAATTCGACGGTTCTGCCCCCCTTGACTGGTTACTCTAAACCGAGCGCTATCTCCACCTCCATAACGTCGCCGAACCCAATAAAATTGACCTCGTCTCCTTTTACTTCGTCGGGCCTGCTCTCAGTTGGTTCAACTGGATGACAAGGAACAACCAACTCACTACCTGGGCCGCCTTCACACGTGATCTTGAAACCCGATTTGGCCCTTCTTCCTATATCAACCATGAAGCCACCTTATTTAAACTCACACAAACTACCACTGTTGCTCACTACCAAACTGCTTTCAAAAATCTTTCCAACCGTGTTCAAGGCCTCACCGACTCACACCTCCTCAACTGCTTCATCTCCGGCCTCAAATCTGACATCCAACGAGAACTTCAACTCCTGAAACCCGCTTCCACCACCGATGGCATCGGCCTAGCTAAACTCGTTGAAGATAAACTCAACGATCAATGCCGTGATTCATCCCGGTGGTACGAACGTCCTACGCTACCACCACTACCCACACAACATCTTCTTCCACCACCATCACAAACAGGTCTACAATCCACTCCCATTCCCAATCGGCCTACCCCATTTCGACGTCTTTCGCCCCAAGAGCTCCAATTACGACGGGAGAAAGGACTCTGTTATTCGTGTGATGAAAAATTCATCCCCACACAAATGCAAATCGTCCAGTTTGATGCTACTATGGGACACCCACGAGGAACACGACCCAATTTCCATCTTAGACCCCGAACCACTGGAACCACCTGTTATGGATGGTAGCACCAGAGCACGAAGAATAAACAAGAAAACAAGAAAATCTAAGCCTAAACATGAAGATAACGAACACGAGGATTTAACGTGGTTCGGCATAACTTGCCTACATCCACGAGCGAACCTAGACTACATCTTTATTTCTTTCAAAGTACATCAAGAGTTCATCCATTACAAGTGGAGTTCTCATATTTATAATGGTAGAGAAGTCTAAACCCTAACAAATTAGGTAAAACACTCCTAAACAACTAGGGAATAATTTCTAACACAATAGGAAACAATTCCAATCAAAGTAGGACTCAAGACATGCCAAAATAAGGAAAAACCGTCAAAAAACGCGTCTCCAGCGCTGTTGCCCGCGCCCAGGCGCCATACAGTGGCGCCTGGGCGCACCCCTCTGCCTGTGGCGTCTCTTCTGGGCGCCTGGGCGCAACTATGCATATCTGCACTTCCCAGCTTCAATTTTTCGACTTCTTCTTATCCTTTTGCGATCCCAGTCAAACCCGACTCTTCTTGGATCTATTTTGGCTCCTCTTCTTGACCTTATTTTGATCCGACTCCACCAAACCCATCAATCTCCCACTTGGAGACTGATCAAAATAACCCGAACTCAACTCGAATCACCCCTTCACTTTTTCTAAGTGAATCTTAGTCTATTCGACCCATCCCCAAACCCAATGGAGATCAAATCCAGGGACTTCTCCCTGTCAATTCATTCGTCCTCTAGTGTCACCCACTTGACGAACTCTCTCTGTGAACATCGTTCCCCCTTTTGAACCCTCGCCACTACCCTATTCTTTTTGGTGATCAGCCAACTCCTGAATACCGTGGCATATCCATCTTGGTCCAACTGACCCTCGGATATAGGTTACTCTAAAACCCGAACATGTCACACTCATACAGCCTCAGTCTACCCGTCCACTGACATCTTTCCACCAAGGACTTTTTCCAACGGCAATCTCGGATCCCTCATGTATCTGCTCCATGCCTCTGCATGAGCCATGTCTGATCCATCCGCCTATTTGGTTTTTCAATGGCTAACTCGGGCCACTGACATATCTGCTCGAGCTCCCACTCCACAAGCTATGTCACATCCCTCTGCCAATAAACCCGATGCTCTACGAATCTACCTACCCGGTTTTCACATCCTGCCACCATGGCTTCCGACTCCACGGTCAACCCCTCCCGGCACCGCTTCCTGTCCTCATGGTCTCTCTACGTGGTCATGCCTCCACAACCCTGCCCTCTGGTCTCTCGACTACACGGCTCTACCCTCTCGGTTACCGATTCTATCATTCTGACCTCTGGCTCGGTGGATTTGCTTTCTTAGCACCATAGCTCTGCCTCTTCGATCTAGCAACTCGTTCATCCCTCTCGGAAATACTGATTTGCTCTCTGACCTCTGGCTCTATGGTTCTGCCTCTGGCTCCACAACTGCTCCCACTGGCTTTATGTTCTACCTACCCGATAACACAAATCGGCCTCTGCTGCTGCGGATCTACCTCTGCTGGCACCACAATTTTTCAACGTTTTCTCGTTAACGTTCAACGGGATTACTCTTCTATGGCTGACGATCTACCTGATCTCATCCTCCTCTGTCATCTTCTCCGGCTTCACCACGACCTCAATCCGTGCTTCTCTGCAACAAAATCGTCGGGCTTGATTACTCTTCCTTCTCCTACCATCGTTCCCACGACGAAATCCGTGTTTAGCCAAAAACACTTCCCCATAGATCTAGATCTAAGACGTCTCCTAAATCTACAACCTATGGCTCTGATACCAGTTGTTAGGGATGGTAGCACCAGAGCACGAAGAATAAACAAGAAAACAAGAAAATCTAAGCCTAAACATGAAGATAACGAACACGAGGATTTAACGTGGTTCGGCATAACTTGCCTACATCCATGAGCCAACTTAGACTACATCTTTATTTCTTTCAAAGTACATCAAGAGTTCATCCATTACAAGTGGAGTTCTCATATTTATAATGGTGGAGAAGTCTAAACCCTAACAAATTAGGTAAAACACTCCTAAACAACTAGGGAATAATTCCTAACACAATAGGAAACAATTCCAATCAAAGTAGGACTCAAGACATGCCAAAATAAGGAAAAACCGTCAAAAAAACGCGTCTCCAGCGCTGTTGCCCGCGCCCAGGCGCCATACAGTGGCGCCTCTTCTGGGCGCCTGGGCGCAACTGTGCATATCTGCACTTCCCAGCTTCAATTTTTCGACTTCTTCTTATCCTTTTGCGATCCCAGTCAACCCCGACTCTTCTTGGATCTATTTTGGCTCCTCTTCTTGACCTTATTTTGATCCGACTCCACCAAACCCATCACCACCTAACGACTCCCCACCTTTCCTTAGGACTCTTTCCCACGCTTCCTACACTGGCCAACTCGAACCACAATCCAAATTCCAGCGACCTTGAGGACAAGGTTAGTTTCCGAAGCGGCGAGGAATGATACGCCATCAACTGTGGATGCAACATCAGCTAACCCATCGCCACGTCATAGCACAAGATTGAGAAACATCCCATGCAAACTTGCTAATTACGTGCTTTAGGCTAAGTTGAATTAGTTAGTTTTAGTTTCAGTTTCCAAAAGAATATGGGCACTATGCCACTAGCCGTGTAATTAGGATTAGTGGGTGGTTTTAATATTTTCGCAGCATAGTAGTATTAGATAAGAAGTGCTTCTGTAATTTGAGTTTTTAAGCAGAATGTTAATGAAAATTTCTTCCTGAAGCTTTTCTTCTCTTTCTCTTTGTTGTTCTTAAGGAGACTACCCATCTCGAATTGGGAATCACATCAATTGCATATACATAATTCATTTTATATAATCTTGAAATGGAATATAAATTCAGAAGGAAAGTACAAAACAAATAATCTACACCGTAGTAGTTTCTAAACTATAACTAGATATGGACTCCCAGTAAGAACCATCAAGACACTTTGTACTCGAACAACACTATTTTTCCTGCTTTCTACTATAACAAGCTATTAGCAAGATTAAAATCTTAATTAATGCATTCCCCATAACTTCAAACCGAACCTTTCAATAGAGCAAGTAGGCTTCCAAAAAATTGAAATTCCTCAAACCTGACATCACGAAATTAAATAAGACCACAACAACAAAGCATCACCTTCAGTTATTTTGCAGATAGTAGCAGACATTTATTTCTAAAGGTTAAATAATCCAGCTTTCACAAATGGATTCATAATAATCAAGCTGTTTACACGTAAAATAATTTGGGCTTTCGAATTACAGAGCCCAAATAGCTCAAACGGTAAAAATTCGAAAAGAAAAAAATTAGGTCCACAGGTAGGTAAGATAAGGTCCAATAAACTAAAAAAATGGCAGAAATACAGGCTGGATTGATAAAAACCCAATAATCGAATCTGAAGAAATACAGAGAGTCCAAAAGCCAATAACCTGCATTCAAAGAAGACGCGCCAAGTTGAGGATTTTAAAAAAGATGGTTGGATGCAGTTGACGGCAGTTCCCGAAAAAGAAGAACGTGGGTTCTCCAAGGCCAAGATATATAGGCAGCCAAGACGAAGAAAAGAAAAATCAGAATCAACAACTTCTACATTTTATATTCTTAGAATTAGCTCTAGCCTTAGAAGTAGTTTCTAGCGTAATGTAGGAGTAGATCGTAGCATAAATTAGGAGTAGCTGTAGTGTAATTTAGTATTAGACTCGATGGGATTTGCCTTCAAGGCTTGTATCGGTATTCGCCTGCTTGTAATTTTTCAGAACTGAAAACTTTCATAGAGGTATAAATTACCCTTTTATTAAGATTTAAGTATCGAATAAGTAATTTGTATCTTGACTTGAGTTTTTCATTTGTCATTCTCATATTCGAAATGAACAACTAAAACTTCAATTAATGCGACTCGAACGAAGGGGTTGAAAAATAATGCATTCGATCAAGAGATTTTCATGGAGGTATAAAATTATCTTTTATTCAGATTTAAGTATCGGATAGGTAATTTTTATCTTGACTTGAATTTTTCCTTCACTATGTTACTATTTTATTCGAAGACGATAATTCGCGTTGAATCCAAGACTTTAGTCTTTCGATTCACTGTTTTTCATACTCAAAATCAATAATTAAGAATTGCGGTCCGAATAACAATTTTAAACAACACGCCGAAGTGTTAAAGTCTGAACCACCATCTTTATCGAATTCGAACGCGGGGGTTGTGAGATAATTCTAAGTGGAGAATTATCACGGGGTTTGAGTTAATCGAATTAGCTCTTTCTTATTCAATTTGTTTTCATCCGGAAACAAATTTTTGGCGACCACAGTGGGAGTTAGTCGAATGCTCCTTTTACTATGGGAAACAATGGCTTCTCGAATGTACTGATAAGTCAAGGAATTCTTGCGTTCCCAAATAATATCCAAGTACCATATGTAGGTGGGCAAGTTCTGCCCGATGCCCATATGGGAGGAAATTCTAATTGAGTAGCAAAGAGAAACACTGGGTTATGCCAAATTGTCGCGAACAAAGCTACAAGATAAAAACGAGGATAAGCCAACGAAACTTGCATGCTCGAGATAAGGCACACTCAAAATATTATGTGCTCGAAATGAGACATACTCGAAATACTATGTGCTCGAAATGAGGCATACTCAAAATACTATGTGCTCGAAATGAGTATGCTCGAGACACCATATGTTCAAAAATCTATATGCTCGAAATCTACAGGTTCAAAGTTTATCATGCTCAAAATTAAAAATTTACACGCTCGAAATAAAGCATATTCAAAATGTTACTCAATTTGAAATGTTCAGTTCGAAATATTACTCAATTCGAATTGAATCTAGGAGCTCGAAATGCTCAATTCGAGGTTATATCCTCACGCTCTAAATGTTCAATTTGAAATGTTACTCAATTCGAATTGAATCTAGGAGCTCGAAATGCTCAATTCGAGGTTATATCCTCACGCTCAAAATGTTCAATTTGAAATGTTACTCAATTCGAATTGAACGTTGGAGTTCGAAATGCTCAATTCGAGGTTATATCCTCGCGTTCAAAATGTTCAATTCGAAATGTTACTCAATTCGAAATGTTCAGTTCGAAATTTTACTCAATTCGAATTGAACCTAGGACCTCGAAATGCTCAATTCGAGGTTATATCCTCGCGCTCAAAATGTTCAATTCGAAATGTTACTCAATTTGAAATGTGGTCGAGTGATTGACCCCGACGGACAAAAGCCCATGGACGAACCATATGGGCGAATCCAAGAGATGCTACCTTCGTATCTCGATAAAGTACTTCAAAATCCTTGATTATCAAAGAAGATAACTAAGAGATGCTTGAAGATGAAGGATTCGAGAAGGGGAAGTGATGTAAAACAAAAAGCCGATGCATTTTTGGAAAAGTTTGAAGGAAGAAAAGTGAAAAATAAGCGAAAAATTGACGGTGAGACTTCAAACGGCCGTAACTTTTGATCTGCTTGGAGTTACGGGCCCACAATATACCAAATTGAAGCTCTTTTCGAGAGGATTCCAATTTAATGGCTAAGGTTGTTTTACGGCTAACAGACCGATCCCAAACTCCATCGTTTAGGCCTTCGTTCGGTCCGTTTAGTGTTTTTTCTTCGAATTTTTGGCGTTTTTATTAATTGTCTATTTGTCGGATGGGGCCCAAATACACATGTGTCTTTTAATACACATGAACTTGAAATGTTCATGTATATTAGGGGAGCATTTATTTACACCATAAAATAATTTGGGCTTTCGAATTACAGAGCCCAAATAGCCCAAACTGTAGAAATTTAAAAGGAAGGAAATTGGGTCCACAGGTAGGTAAGATAAGGCCCAATAAACTAAGAAAATGGCAAAAGTGCAGGATGGGTTGATAAAAACCCAATAACCGAATCTGAAGAAATACAGAGAGTCCAAAAGCCAATAACCTGCATTCAAAGAAAATGCGCCAAGTTGAGGATTTTAAAAAAGACGGTTGGATGCAGTTGACGGCAGTTCCTAAAAAAGAAGAACGCGGGTTCTCCAAGGCCAAGATATATAGGCAGCCAAGACGAAGAAAAGAAAAATCAGAATCAACAACTTCTACATTTTATATTCTTAGAATTAGCTCTAGCCTTAAGAGTAGTTTATAGCGTAATGTAGGAGTAGATCGTAGCGTAAATTAGGAGTAGCTGTAGTGTAATTTAGTATTAGACTCAATGGGATTTGCCTTCAAGGCTTGTATCGGCATTCGCATGCTTGTAATTTTTCAGAACTGAAAACTTTCATGGAGGTATAAATTACCCTTTTATTCAGATTTGAGTATCGGATAGGTAATTTGTATCTTGACTTGAGTTTTTCATTCGTCATTCTCATATTCGAAATGAACAATTAAAACTTCAATTAATGCGACTCGAACGCAGGGGTTGAGAAATAATACATTCGATCGAGAGATTCTCATGGAGGTATAAAATTATCTTTTATTCAGATTTAAGTATCGGATAGGTAATTTTTATCTTGACTTGAATTTTTCCTTTACTATGTTACTATTTCATTCGAAGACGATAATTTGCGTTGAATCCAAGACTTGAGTCTTTCGATTCACTATTTTTCATACTCGAAATCAATAATTAAGAATTGTGGTCCGAATAACAATTTTAAACAACACGCCGAAGTGTTAAAGTCTGAACCACCGTCTAGCGTATCTAATTCGAACGCGGGGGTTGTGAGATAATTCTAAGTGGAGAATTATCATGGGGTTTGAGTTAATCCAATTAGCTCTTCCTTATTCAATTTGTTTTCATCCGGAAACACAGGCACTTGCTTCTGCACAAATAATTAAGGAGCAAACAAAACTTCCAAAGGCTTTAACAGTTGATTTCAATCTGGACCTGAAGTGGGGAGTGGAAAACAAAGCCTTTTTTTTGTCAGCCGTCTCCCAGCCTCACCAAGTAATTGAGGTCTATTAGTTTTACATGTTTCAATCAACATATAGTCAAAAATGGGAGTATCCCTAATTTATCCTCTAGGCTAGATACATACTCTTCTCCATCCTTTTATAGGTAGGTCCGGTAGGCCCCGACTATTTCAGTCTCACGTTAACATCCGCCATTGACTGCTGCTGATTTGACTTTATTAAGATAAGAGTCGGATACTTTTCATATTTGAATAAGACCACTTTCAGTTCCTATTCGAAGAATCAAATTATATTTCATGAAACACAAGCCGCCAGAAAATACAACTACAAGATACTGAAAAGTTTGGGCTTAAATAAGTTACATACAAACCCCCTAAAAAGAACTTGTGAATTTAGACACGCATTCTCAACAACAAAAGGCAACGTGATTTCAAGCAGGGACGGATCCAGGAATTAGTTGGGGGGGGGGGGGGGTCGAAGTACTATTAATAAAAAATTATTCAAAATTTAATTATAACTATACATTCAAATTAATTTTTGCTTTAATAGATAAATAAAATAACTACCACGTGCAAAAAAAAACTTTCAATAAATTTAGTAGTTTCGAAATATATAAGCAATTCTCTTAAAATCTTATCGGATTGTTCACAATGTTCTTTTGTGTCATATGATTGATTAAGTGGATACAAATAAAGATAGACATTAAAATTTGATTCACATATCAAGTTTATATACAACCGAAAAATTTCAACAATATGTCAATATTATGACACTTTTTCAAAACATTATTAAATAGTTCGATATAATTAGTTTGTACATTGTGGTGGATAAACTCAAAACATTTACATGATAATTAACATTTTCTTGACTTTAAATTTCTTCATGTCTTTTATTTTTTCTCCCAACAATCATTTATATAGGTTTTAGAAGAAGTATTTGCTAGTTCTAATACAAATAAGTTTAAAAGACAAATTCAAAAGAAAAATATTTGTTGTTAATCCTAATAAGTGTATAAGAGATTAGAGAAGTTCAAAAAATAAATAAATTAAAGTTGTTAACAATTCTATTTTTCTTTTTTATGGTAATTACCATTTTAATTAAACAAAAAAATAATAAAGTAAAAATACACATGATGGCTGGAGCTGCTATATAGTAAGGTAGACCTACAAGGCTTCAATTATCATTGGGAAGTCGGGGCATTTGAGAAGAAAAAAAATCATGACGGGGGAGAGTAGGAATCGAACCCCTCACCTCCCCAATTTCTCGCTCCAACTGAATCGTACACCTATGCACTTTACCAACTTCACCCAACAAATTATGTGTCTACTATATCAGACGTATATTAAATAACTTTTGTGAGGACCATATCATAAAATTACATATAGCCTATAGATTTATTTTTAAATCTCGGGGGGGGGGGGGGGGGCATCATAAAGACATTTTATATTTGGGTATATGTAATAATTTTATCAGCATAATAGAGAGCAAAAATTATTTTTTCTTTGGCAAACGCCAAATTGAACTCTCAAATTTGACTATTAACTTTTACACTTCTTGCTTCTTTATCAATATCATATAGATTATAGGTTGAACATTGATAAAACCTCAACTCATGGACTCAAAAATTTTCTCAACATAGAAGAGAAAGAAATAACAAAAAACAAAAAATTTGAGCAGCTACTACAATTACTCAATCAGATTATGAAGATAACAACAAAAATTCAACTTCCGTCGTCGAAATTAAAAGAGCAAGTGCTACTTCTGCAAGAACAGAAGTACAACACATGAATTACATTGGACAAACCACGACTAAGGTTCTTCGCCGTCAAATCCAAGGAATCTCTCTCCTTCGATATCTTCACCTACAACCCAACACTAAAAACCAAGTTTACTATAAAAATAACAAAAAAACCACAAAACATGCCTAAAATCATAAGTACATTATCTTCGTGCGCAATTCTCAAACGTAACTCCGCGTTATTACATCTCACTTCAGTTACATGGGGCGCATGAACACACATCAAGATACTCAAAACCTGCACACGAGTTGAAAACATACCTATCATCTCCTCCATTGTTGACAAAACTAGTATTATGGGAACCATTGATCCTATACTTGGCGATTTCTTCAGTAACCCTAAGTGTTGTACTCGTTCGAGAAGTGGATGGTGACCATCGTCCGGTTTACTATGTCAGTAAGTTGATGCAAGGAGCCGAGTCGAACTATTTGGAAATTGAAAAATGAGCACTAGCATTAACGACTGCGGCCCGAAAGTTGAGACCATACTTTCAATCTCATCATGTCATCGTACTGACGTATCAGCCATTAAAACAAGTACTGGCAAAACTAGATGTTTCGGGTCGCCTCGTAAAATGGGCAATTGAACTGGGGGAGTTTAGTATTGAATATAAGAGTCGTACCTCAACAAAAGCTCAAGTGATGGCAGATTTTTTGGTGGAGCTGACTTCCAACTCGAAGTTAGTAGCCTCGGTAGCATCATTGGAAACGACTCCATGGTCGCTGCATGTAGACGGATCCTCAATGACGAGGCGAGGAGGCGTTGGGATTTGGTTACGATCACCAGAAGGAAAAGACCTGGAGTTTGCAATCAAGTTAAACTTTGATGTGATGAACAACGAGGCGAAATACGAAGCACTCATTGCAGGATTGAAGATGGCAAAGACCCTGGAGATCAAGAATGCGAAGGTGTTTACTGATCCACAACTGGTAGCGCGACAAGTTTCGGGTACATACGAAGCAAAAGAAAAAATCATGATCAGATATCTGCAAGTAACAAAGCAATTGATGATGACATTTGAGAAGATTGAGTTGTGTCAAATACCAAAAGATGAGAATCAAAGAGCCGATGCATTATCTAAATTTGCAAATCAAATTGTTGGATCATCTAATTGTACCGTGTCATTACTTGTATCTGAACATTCAGAATTAGAACCTTCAACCGTGATTATGCCTCTGCAGGAAGATACGAGTTGGAAACAACCCATTGTAAAATATCTCTTAGAAGGAATTCTGCTAGAAGACAGACTCGAAGCTCAAAGGCTTACTGGAAGATCGGCTCATTTCACCATCTTGAACGATGAGTTATATAAAAGATCAAATGCTGGACCCTTGCTTGTTGCCTCGCTCCAACTAAAGCTGAGTATGTTTTAAGAGAAATACATGAAGGGAGCTGTGGAAATCACTCCGCAGGACGCTCGTTGGCAAGAAAGTTACACGACAAGGATTCTTTTGGCCGACTCTGGTTAAAGATGCACAAGAGTTTGTGTAAAGATGCAAATCATGTCAATTACATGCCAATGAAATACACCAGCCGGGAAATCCCATGGAAACGATAAAAATTGCATACCCGTTTGATCAATGAGGTATCGATATATTAGGTTGATGCTTATCCTGAATTTATCAGCACATTCGTTCTAAGAAACGAGGCAAAATACTTACTCCATTTATATATGAACTTGTTTGCAGGTCCATTTCCTCCGGCCCAAAATCAGAAAAAATTTATTATTATGGCTGTGGAGCACTTTACAAAATGGATTGAGGTTGAAGCGGTGGCTCGCATTATAGAAAAAGTGGTCATTGACTTTATCTGGAAGAATATTATTTGCACTTTTATGAATCTAAAAATATTATGCATAAGTATACCCTGTGTAGATAATCATAACGCTCAATTGGAAGAATATTATTTGCAGGTTTGGTATCCCTAGGATTCTTATTTCAGATAATGAGACTCAATTCAATGGAAAATCTATCACGTCATGGTGTAATGAATTGAGAATTCAACAGAATTTTACATCTGTAGGACACCCCCAAGCAAACGGGCTGACAGAGGTAGCGAATAGGATATTGTTGCAACATTTAAAGACTCGTCTTAAGGGGATGAAGTCAGCTTGGGTAGACGAACTGCCAGGAGTTCTCTAGGCTTATCGAACAACCCCAAGGTCGTCTACTGGGGAAACCCCATTCTGCCTCATATATGGATCTGATGCGGTGATAACAGCAAAAATAGGGATGATGACATGCAGAGTGCAAAAGTACGACCCAGAAGATAATCAGAAAAATCGGGAGTTTGAGCTTGAGATCATAGAGGAGAAAAGGCAACGAGCCTATGCAAACATGTTGAGACAAAAAAGCATCATGGCGAGAGCGTACAATAAAAAAGTGAGAGCGAGGTACTTTCAAACTGGAGATTTGGTGCTAAGAAGAGTAGAAGTCTCGAAGCATGTGAAAAAGTTGGAGGCTAATTGGGATGGTCCATATAAAGTAATAAAGATAACAAAAGGTATGATTTACAGACTGCAAGATCTCTAAGGAAAAGATCTCCCTCGTCCGTGGCATATCGACAATTTAAGAAAATTTTATACATGACTACACTCGTAAAGACAATGACATTCTGGTATTATGAATACACTCGTGAGACGAGGCTATTATTGTACTTATTTTAGATTTGAATGATCCTAAGTGATTGAATCTGGGAGTCCGTATTTTAATTTTTGCAATCTTCAGCTCGAAAAGGTTAAAAAGTAATCACATTCGTCCGACGTGGCATATCGACAGTTTGTATTTTAAAAAAAATGACCACACTTGTGAGACGAGTTTGTTGTTGGAACTATAATCATAAAAATGGTTAAACTCATGCAACAAGGCTATTCATAGCAACACAACAAAATATGAGAACGAGGCAAAACATGATTGATATGAGAACGTTGAATTGATTCTTCGCATTTCAAACGAGCGTATGGGTTAAAAAATGACTAAAGACTTGTCAGAATAAAACCAAATTAATAAGAAAGATAGACAAAAGTAAAATTGTTCAAAAGCCACATTTGGCATAAAATAATTGTTAAAAAGCTACACTCGGCTAGGAAAATGACTTCAGCCTTGGGGCTCGTCTGTAGGGTCCTCGCTTCTTTGAGTGGACGATTGAGCCGGATTAGCTGGCGGCTTATACCAAGGAGCCAGCTGGGCAAATTCAGAAAATTCAATGGGGATAAACTCCTCATCCTAGGCTGAAAACAAGTCCCGAAGTAGCTTACGCTTGTAGCACTCTTCAAGGCAGCGCATATCGAAGTCAGTCTTGAATGCATTGAGAAGATGCCCATAGTCGATGCATTTAAAAAATCCCTCATTCTCATCCGTTAGTGCCTTGGTGAGAAGTAGGCGGTCAAATATAGTTGACTTCATAAGGTCACGAGCCCTGCCAAAACGACAATCAGCAAGTTCATCAGCATACTTCTGCGTGGCGAGGAACTCGTGCTTCCCCTCGATACGACCCAACTCGTACGCATCCGTCTTTTCTCTTGTAACCTGCTCCAAACGAGCCTCAATCTTTGAATTTTCAACTCTTAAATGAGCAATCTCTTTCTCCAATGCCTTTATAGCCTCTTGGTGTTTTGATCTCTCTGTTGTTAACAATCGGCTCGACTCCATCAACTCGTTCTTCATGGTTGCAAATGAGCTCCTCTCAGCAGCTGTATCAGCTATATACTTGGTACTTAGATCTTTCAACTCGTACGTCGTCCTTCAGACCAGCACAACTGAGGGCCAAGTAGTGCATGCAAGCGGAGGCCTGCTTTAATTGTTCAACCACAAGTTGCAATGAGAACATGTATAAATAAACACTTGTAGATTCGTGTATAAATGAAAGTATGAGATAGTACGAGTATTACCTTCATCAGATAGGAGACACCCATCCTTTCCACAACTGGGTACGACTGTTCAATGAGTGTGGCCTTATCGCGAGGTAGAATCATATTGTGATACATCTCGAAGGCCACACTTCTACCCTGGGGGACAGCAAGGATCGAACTTTGGGGATAAATCCTCCAGTCTGGTGCAGTCGGGTCGTTCAGCAAATCTTCCTAGCACCGATCAGGCACCTTATATTCTTGGAAGTCCTTTAAGTGGAGAGCCTCGAGCTTCTGGACGAGGCTAACAGAAGATGGACGAGTGCCATGAAGCACACGCTTGTCTTCTAAAGAGGTTGTTTCCTTGCGATGCTTTGCTATGGGAGGACGTTGGGTGGAAACAATCGATGAAGGACCTACAACCTCGCCTTCAAGTCCCCCTTCGTCTAGGCTGTCATGAAGACTGATTGCCTCTCGAGGGGCCTCATGACGTTCAAAAACCTGTCTGAAGCCTGGGGTAATGATTGTTAGAGTCGTTCGCTCCTGACCAGACCCCCTTGAAATATTCGGCAGTGCGGGGGGGGGGGGGGGTGTTGGCTTGCGATTGATTTTGGTAGCCCTCGGTTGCAGATGACTCCTCCTCGTGCAGAGCCTCCAAACGAGCTTTGCGTGTTGCCATTCCTACAAAACAGAATGGATTTTGCATTCAATAATATTTAAAAAAATTTAGTAACAAAAAAATGACGCTTACCCAAATTTAGAACACCGGGAATGGCTGCAGAGCTCAACCCAGAAGAACAAGCATAGACTCATTCATGAGTTTAGAAGTGACGAAGGGAGTTGACACTAGTTTCTCTAAAAATCCCCGTCCCCAAGTAGGGTTTCCTACCTCTAACTCTCGTTCCCTAATACACCATTGTCTTGAAGCTGATGAACGCATACGAGCCATAATAATAATAATAAAGAAAGTAAGAATACCTATGAGTAGAGATGAAGAAAGGTTGATGACAGACGATCTGGACTCAACTCGTTCAAATTAAACGATCGTAATTTCTCCTTAAGGTTTCTCTGAAAATTCTCTCTCTAGAAAGTATATTGAATAAATTATTTATGAACAAATGAAAAAAATAATTTTTTATTAGTTTTATTTTTTTGTTATTTTTAGTCCTTATAACAAATGCACCCCTCTATTGCATTAAACATAACTTTTTAAACCTCTATAAAATCATATAATAACTTTTCCACACCTAAGGATATAATTGTTCTCAGAAAATGGTCAACTGCAGTCTAAATTTTTTGCCGCCAAACAGGTGTATACCATGATGGTATTAACATATGTAAACTTTTAGCGGGTGTGAATAATTTTCGAAAGATGGGGGAAATACATAATTAGGCCATTCGTCGGGGGTGTAAATGTAATTTTCCAAACAATAATGCAAGATTTACCAATAAGTTTATATTCATTTCGTGGTGAAAATCACAAATTGGAACAAAAAAGGTAAACTATTGGGCCTTTGGGCCTAGCAATATGGATTTTAAGATGCGCGTGAAACCCGAGAACCGGCTTTTGGGGTCCCATAAATAATCTGCTGGTGGGAAAAAGCAATTGGGAGAGAAATTGGTGGGAAAAAGCAATTGGGAGAAAAATTGGTGTCGGGAAACCCTAGAAGCTTGGTCGTCTTTCTCGTCGATTCATCTGCGTTACGGTAACAATCCCGGTGAGTTGTCCGTATAAAATAAAAACATGATACCCGCCAGCTATTAATTTTATTTTCTCGCGCTCAATATTAATTTTGCTTGTATCATGTGCTTCCATCGAAGCTACGGTTGTTAGATTTGATGTTTTCTCGCGCTCGATATTAATTTTGCTTTTGTCATGTGCTTCCATCGAACCTAAGGTTGTTAGATATGATATTTTCTAGCGCTCGATATTAATTTTGTTTGTATCATGTGCTTCCATCGAAGCTACGGTTGTTAGGTTTAATATTTTCTCCCGCTCGATAGTAATTTTGCTTGTATCATGTGCTTCCATCGAAGCTACGGTTGTTAAGATATGATATTTTCTTGCGTTCGATATTAATTTTGCTTGTATCATGTGCTTCCATTGAAGCTACGGTTGTTAGGTTTGATATTTTCTCGTGCTCGATATTAATTTTGCTTGTATCATGCGCTTACGTCGTAGCTTGTATCATGGATCAATGGGGTGAAGGAGTCCAAGGGAAGCGCAGACGCACTATTGAAAGTAGAAGGGACTGCCCATATCTTGTTAGTGTCAATAGACAGGTATTACACACTTCAATGTTTGTGGTTTATTGGTTAGTGAACGTATGATTTTTTATTTGAGACTGTTTTTGAATTGATATCATATCTTTGGCTGTGTTAAATTTTGAATTGATTTCCTTTTATTTGTTTATTTAAATCCATACAATTGCTTGTTTCCCTGTAGCTAATTAATCTGGTGTAAAGATTCTTACTGAAACAAAATCATGTACTGTTAGATGCCGATACAAGCTTGTATTTCTTACTGAATTAATTGCATGTTATTTGACTAACAGCCTGTTGGAAACCATCGGAAGAGAGTTAAACCATACATGGTCCCATTTCGTTTATTTATTACCTTAACTGTTTGAATTAAAATAAGTTGTTTGTGAACCATGTCTTTTGAATCTGAATTTGGTTAAAAATTGAACAAGAACTGGTCTACTTGGGAAAACAGGTTTTAATAATACTTTGTCATTGAGTTCACTGAAAAGAAATGTATTTTATCATATAACTTCACAAGAATATCCTAATCACGAGAAGTCTGACTTTGATGGCTAACTAGTATCAAATTGTTCACTCAAAACCAGAAAATGACATGTCAAATGCTACTTGATTGACGAGTTGGTGTTGGGTGTAAAACGTAAAGATTTGGAGAAGGAACAAAGAAGTACTAATTTATATAATTCCCCACAAAAATCATTGATTGCAGTGCTATATAGTGTCTCAATTACATTTATTTAGTTTGTTACCATATCCAGCGTGTTCATCACTAATAGTATGTATTACATAACAATTAATGTAGTTTGTTGTTATGCAATCATGTTTCTATGATCTATCCCTTAATTAGTACCTATATTGTATCTTTTCAGGTTTTAGATTTCGACCTTAAGAAAGTATGCTCCGTGGCTAGTTGGAACTTCAATGTTTATGCATGTTTGGTTTGTGGGAAATATTATCAAGGAAGAGGACAAGATTCACCTGCATATGCACATAGTATTGAAGCAGGCCACCATGTCTACATTAACCTTGCAACAGAGAAATTTTACTGTCTTCCTAAAGGATATGAAGTTACTGACCCATGGCTGGATGACATTCGCCATGTCCTCAACCCAAGGTATATATGCTTCTTGCATGTTTCTTTATTTATTATCTTCGATTTGTTTGCTTGTGCTTGCAGTTCATGGTTCGCGTAGTGCCTGGAAGTATCTTTCTGAGTCGTGGAGGACTTACATATCTTAACTTGAATGTTTTACATCTGAAAAATTGATGTTTCTTTTGATATTTTATTCTATCCGTTGCAGTTTCATATTTGCCTTGCTATATTGTGCCATGTCTTCATGGGCCATGTTTGTTTTTCGTGTATATTGTACAGGTTTTCAAGAGAGCAAGTCGCTCAGCTTGACACGAATCGGCAATGGTCCAGGGCGCTTGATGGGTCTTATTATCTTCATGGAATGGTATTCGGTTCAGTCTTTCTTGTTTGTTAATCTATTGATTCTTTTCTTCTTTAATCTATTGATCCTTGTCTTCGTTAATCTATTGATCGATATGCATCCAGAAATGAAAATCTCATTATTTTGCTTCTTTCCATTGAAATGTTTTATAGGTGGGGTTAAATAATGTCAAAGAGAACGGCTTTGTTAATGTTACCATTCAATCTTTGATGCGTGTTACTCCTTTGAGGAATTTCTTTCTTGTCCCCAAGAACTACCAACTTTGTAAATCCCAACTTGTTCATCGTTTTGGAGAGCTCACACGAAAGATCTGGCATGCAGGGAACTTTAAAGGACAGGTTTGATTCTCCATCCAACTGTTAGTGACACATTTTTGCTGTCGACCTGCACTTGCTTATCAGAGGACATTGCAGGTGAGTCCACATGAATTTTTGGAGGTAGTTGAAGAACGTTTCCAAATAGTTGCACAGACAGAACCAATCGAATTTATGTCATGGCTTCTTAAGACACTGCATGGAGATCTTAAAAGTTCACAAATGGGTAGGAGCATCATTCACAAGTGCTTCAAGGTATTTTCTTCCCTTACAGTTCTGGATTCTTTTCTATTCCCAGTGGGACATGTCACATGTATGTATTTTTGTCCCCTATTCTTTTTTGGGAAAAAAGGCAAAGTATGCATGAATTTTTTTTTTTACTTTACAGGGTGAGCTAGAGTACGTGAAAGAGAGCCACAACATGATTGAGAATGGAGATGATGGTGGAGCTGAAGTGGGTAAAGTGCCTTTCTTAATGCTTGGGTTGGACTTGCCACCTCTTCCTTTGTTTGAAGACATCATGGGGAACAACATCATTCCACAGGTTAGATTTTTAAGTTCATGTTGATTGAGTAGTTCCTTACAAAAGCTTTTAAATTAATTGTTTCTTGTTGCAGATAAAGAGGTGGTTAATGTCTGTTTGTATTTGAGATATACATCTAGCGGTTTCACACTAGCTCCATGTATTTTTCATATTCTTTGCTCTGTTTTGGAACAATTGCTAAAAACTTGAGACAACTTTTTTTCCCGATAATCAAATGTGAGACAACTTGTTTTTACGATAACCAAACTTGAGACAATTTTCCAACCTGTATTCTTTTTTTTTTCCTATAATCAAACTTGTGACAACTTGATTTTACGATAATCAAACTTGAGACAATTTTCCAACCTATATTCTTCCTATGCCTTTCAGCTTGAGACTTACTTAACCAAGTTCCCTCATTATTATTTCATACTAACCATTGAGGACTAGGTTCTCCAGCATGGCCAAGGCCAATTTGACTATTGAAGTGAATCGTGCAATGTTGGCTGGTGTTTGCTGTCAGTATTTCGCAGTATCCTTGTGTTTTGTAGTTAAGCTTATATGAAACTGTATTTGCATATATTTCTATTAAGAGGGAGTTCTACTTTGCATAAGCTTCTTTGAATGACACGTAATTAGATTTGTTATCTTATCTTGTTTAGATGTTTAGTTGTATATTTCTCTTGTATAATTCTATTTGTTTAGATGTATATTTCTCTTGAGTCTTGACATATATACTAAAAATTGCACTAATTAGTAATGCAATGAATATATCTAGGTTCCACTTTTCAACTTACTGAAGAAGTTCGACGGTAAGACCGTTACTGAAGTTGTGCGTCCTCGTTTAGAAGCAAGGATGAGATATCGTGTCACCAAATTGCCTCAATATCTTATTCTCCACATGCGTCGGTTTACAAAGAACAATTCCGTTGTGGAGGAAAATCCTACCCTTGGTAAGTGTTTATTTTTATATTTATAAAAGAGAAAAGTCGCTCTTTGAGTAACTTGTGTTTGTTTTGCTATTCTTCACTGGCTTCCTTGAGTACATTGGTGAGTCTGAAAATATCACTTTCTAATTAGCTTGCCTGCTGATGGCAAAATATTGGTTAAAAAATAGACCTTTTTCTTGCTTTCGACATGGATTGCTTGTAAAGTAGTCAATGTCTTGGCACATAATTTTCACGGCCCGAAGGTTGTAGAGATCATGCAGAAATTAAATTTAGCTGAATGTATTTTAATCACATGTTATCATTATGCTTTCATATCAATGACATGGAAAAGTTCCCCCTTTTGTATACTTGTGTGCTATTTTATCCCTTGATTCTGTATTTTAGGATGGAGTACTCTACGGTGTATCTTTATATATTTTCTTATACGTCTTTCGTTTTTGGTTGTCTTAGTTAATTCCCCTTTGAAGAATCTGGAATTGATTGATTGCATCCCTTTGCGCATTGAGGATGAGAAGTTGCGGTCGAAGTACAATTTAATTGCGAATATTGTTCATGATGGTAAACCGGGTGAAGGATCCTATAGAGCATTTGTGCAGCGAAAATCAGATGAGCTCTGGTAATGTTCGGAATACCATTTTGTTTCAGATATGATTTTTTACAAAAAATGAAAATTTCTTATCGTTGCCCTATATTTAATTTCTTGGTGCATCAGGTATGAGATGCAGGATCTTCATGTATCAGAAACATTACCCCAAATTGTCGCACTTTCTGAGGCACATATGCAGATATATGAGCAGCAGCAGTAACCAGTAATAACCTCCTATAATTTTGAAGCAGAGATTTATACTTATGTCTGAAATTTCTGATTAAGCAATCACCGAGTTGACACTTTAGAATTAAAAAAGGAGCCGACTATTTATTAGAGTCCGAGTATATATTTAATATTTGATGACATGAATTTATGCTTACTTGTGCCTATTAGACGTAGGGTAAAAAAATTGGCTTGTGTTTTCTATATATCTTAGCTATCGAGGGATCCTGTACACGGTGATTGGGATTACCTAGTTACCATACTTTAGCATCTGGAAGCTTTGCTACAGTGACTTTTTGTTCTCTCTCTATATATATATATAGGGGCGGAACCAGGAATTTTGGCTTGTGATATAGTTATATATTTTTATTTTTTTTGCTAGATAGATGAAGGATTTAGGGGGGGTGCGGACCCCCCGCGGTACGGTGCACTATATTTATGGGGAAAAATATATTAGGGAACTAAAATTACCCTATTCATAAACCTAAGATTTCTGTTATTCCTTTTGTTTGAGTTGTAAAAATGTGTGATGAAGGAGGCAGAAAGTGAAAATTCGAGAATTGGTAATGGATTGAAAAAGTCAAATGAAATACTAAGTATTTTTTAGTAACAGAGGGGGTTATTTTTGTCATTTTTTAGGGGGCAAATTTACAAATGTTATATCTTTATAGGTAGAAGTGATAATTTTAAAATTTTGAGGGGAGGCAAAATTACAAATGTTATATCCTTATAGGTAGAAGTGACAAATTTAAAATTTTGAGGGGAGGCAAAATTGCAAATGTTATAGCCTTATAGGTAGAAGTGATAATTTTGAAATTTTGAGAGGGGCGGAATTGCAAATTTGAGGGGGGGCGGTGGCACCCACCAAACCCCACCCCCCCTTCCTCCGTCCCTGTATATATATATATATACTCTCTCTCTTTGTCTCTCTCTATATATATATACTTAGTGTCAAAGGTACACTCGTTGCGTGTGCAATTAAAATTATTTTAATAAATATATATATATATATATATACTCTCTCTCTTTGTCTCTCTCTATATATATACTTAGTGGCAAAGGCACACTCGTTGCGTGTGCAATTAAAATTATTTTAATAAATTTGCAGTATGCACATATTTATATTTAAACTTAGTTAAGTGCCATCTTTTATAAACTTAGTTGTCCTTTCTCACTGAAAAGGCAAAAAACGATAGATTAGAAAAAAGGAAAAAAAATGTCTCAAATAATTATGTCTTAAATATAAAGAAAAAAGTTAAGTGCCTTTTTCCTTTTGCTTCAAACATTCTCTTGTTCTTTTATCGAAACTTTAATGTTCCATAAAATGACAAACAAATTACAAATTTAAAATACGACAAAATAACGGAGGAAATCACAAAAAAAAAAATAGAAAAAAAAAAAAACAAAATGCAATATTTTTGTGCTACCATGGACGTTGGAGGGATGAGCACGCGACAAATTTGCAAAGTGAAAAATGATTAGTAAATTTTACCCCGTAATATTAATTGTTGTGCATTTCTTAAACAAATAACATCTACACTCAT
>WHWC01000131.1:0-44868 GCA_019426215.1 Buddleja alternifolia | reverse complement strand
AGACGTTGGGATGATGAGATAGGGAAGTGACAATGACAGTCGTGATTTTAACTGTTCGATCCATCATCATACAAACGCCGAGTTGGAACAAGGGCGCAACAATGCAACAATGGATGAGGATGAAGATGATCATGATAATAATGTACCGATGAATGAAGATGTCCCTCCCACAAGAGCCGAAGAAAGACTTCATGAAGTGCTCCCATTCTATTCCACCATATACCTAGAAGTAGAAGGAGATTCACTCTATCGACAAAGTTCAGGTTTGAGCAAGAGAATAATTTATGATGATGCGAAAGGTAATCTTTGTAAGGGCCAAGTTTTTGACAACAAACTCAGCTTGCAAGCAGCGGTGAAAAACTACCACGTGCAACACGTACAGCGCGAGTTTAAGGTCATAATTAGTAATCCGAGGGTGTATGCTGTAGAATGCAAAAATGGATGCCCTTTTAAACTGCGGGGAGCTTTGTTGAAGAATACTAACTTTTGGAAAATTACAAGGTATGAAGGGGCACACACATGTTTTGCTGAAGATTGTTTCAAGAACCACTTTAACTTGGACATAAACACGATTGCA
Source organism: Buddleja alternifolia (assembly GCA_019426215.1). Lineage (NCBI taxonomy): Eukaryota > Viridiplantae > Streptophyta > Magnoliopsida > Lamiales > Scrophulariaceae > Buddleja > Buddleja alternifolia. The sequence continues at coordinate 44,291 of WHWC01000131.1, read as the reverse complement.
AATGAATATCTACCTGAAGTTAGGAAGGATCCGTCATACAAAGTCGGTCTAATTGTACTAGCAGTGCAGAAAAAATGGAAATTTGATATTTCATATGGGAAGGCTTGGTACAGTTTGCGACGTGCAAATGAGATTATATACGGGAGGTGGGAGGAGTTCGTTACAAGGTTGCCTAAATTTTTGGGAGCAATGAAGAAGTGGAATCCGGGGACGGTTGTTGAATGGCAGCACAAAAATCAGGATCAAAATCCAAAAATGTTGAAATTCATGTTTTGGGCGTTCAAGCCATGTATAGATGGATTCCGACATTGTCGACGAGTCGTATGTGTTGACGGGACTCATGTATACGCACGCCACAAGGCTAAGTTGTTATGCACAACAACTCTGGATGGAAATCAGAACATTTTGCCTCTAGCATTCGCTGTTATTGACAATGAGTCCAACGAGTCTTGGTTATGGTTTCTGCAATTGATCTGCAAACATTTTTTGATGCCTGATGAAGGTGTTTGCCTTATTTCAGATTGTCATAAGGGCTTATTAAATGCTACTTGATATATGCCCGCGTTCACCCCTCCATTGGGAGCTCATAAATATTACCTCCGACATGTGACTTCAAACTTTAATGCTTAGTATAGGTCCTGAGTATCGATCGGATATTGAAATGTCTGATGAGGAGAATAACTAGATTCCTGTCAATTAGTTTTATATTAATTCAATGTTCGTATTAATTTCGTAATTGTTTTGGCTTCAAATAAAACAATTATGTCAATAAAATTATATTATTAATATGCATTATCCAAAATACCACAAAAAAAATATAAATACACAACGACCAATGTCTAAATAAACTATCTATGCGACCGATAACCCCGATGTCCACTCGTTCCACAATCTGGGTACCGCCTCATCCTCGTAGACCTTCTCCTATTTGCTTTTTCCTCACCATCATTGTACTGAACTGGTGATACATTAAATTGTATAGGAGGCGGATGTGGAATTCTATGATGTAGAGGTGCATCACTCCACTGGTCCATACAGAGATCAGTCAAATTCCATGTCGGCGTACTGAAACCTTGTCCTTGATTGTGAAAATTGACGGGCACATTAGTCACGGGTGATTGGGCCATGGTGGGAATGTAAACGTCATTAGGATTGGGACGAGGTTGAGCCGAGCTCGATCCTCCGGCATTAAATTGATCATGGTAAGCCGAGCTCGATCCTTCGGCATTAAATTGATCATGATAAGCCGAGCTCGATCCTCCGGCATGGAAGTGACCATGAAAACCTGAGCTCGATCCTCCAGCATTGAAGTGACCATGGAAAGTTGAGCTCGATCCTCAGGCATGTTCCTCATCTACACAAGCACCGATGGCTACATTGCCACTACATGCGACCATATCCTGGATGTTCCTCATTCTAGATTGCAGTTCCCTAATTGCCGTAGGATCACTAGTTTGGGCAATTTGTTCCATTGCATTTTACACCTCTTCAATTTCCATGAACTGAAAATATAAAATAACAAATACTATCAACAAAAAAATGTTCCTAAATAAATAACATTAAATTAAGTATCAATGGAAAACAATACCAAATACTTACCACATTTTGCAATAGAGCGGCTGACCCGGCCTGGTGTCCCGCACCTCTCCTAGTCAATCGGGGTAAAATGTAACGACGAGTGATTCGGTCATACCTCTTTTCGTATCCTTCGTCGGCCTGGTCTCCCCCCTCCTCAATATAGTGTCCAGTCACAGTGTACGATTGACGATTATTCCACATTGCAATTTCCCGGGCGTGTTTAGCCAACCAATTAGTCATCGACTTATCCTTTCGAGTGACCCTTCCAACACGTCCAGGTGTGCGTGAAATAGATTGGCGTATTCCGAACTGTCGAAGAACACGCTCAGGACGATGATACTCTACGATGGCAAAGGATATCATCAGAACTGATGCTCGCCATACGTTATCATTCAAACATTGAGGTGACAACTCGGCAATGTCTGCATCATTGAGGTTGTACGGTGTCCAAACAAACTGAAATACGAAAAAATGATTTAGAATATATTAGTAGGAGATAATTATAACTTCATAATAATTTGAAAAAAAACAAAAAATTCCCGACTCACATCTCTACCCGCCATCTGATCTAGACCATCTCTAATTGGCCGGACACTGTGAGTGACTGAAGCAGTATTTGTAGTAGGTCGATACCACCTTCAAACAACAATCATTGAAAATAATTAAAAAAAATTGAACGTTTCTTAATTAAACATAATCTTCAAATAGTAAATTACCGTGCAGCATAAGGTGCTCGGGCAATGCCATCCACGTCAGCTCCCACCATCTATCTAGGTACCCCATCAGGTCTTACAATCCAAACCCTACTCCATGCCCATATCTGTTAAATGAGAAATATATTAATTGAATAACCATGAATTATTATACCAGAAATAATAAAGTCGAAATAATAATTTTTCTCACCTGTAATAATGGCATGAAACCTCCAATATTTTTGCAATCTACTTGGGAACCACTCGACAATTCTCGGTATAAATGAGCCAATACCGCGCTTCCCCAACTGTATGTGTGTGCTAAGTTTATATCTTCAAACACAGTCAACCACACTACAGGAATAACATCTCTTGTGGTGTCGGCACACATCACACTCCCTAACAACAAAAGGGCCCAACAACGGGCTACCTGATCAACTAAAAATTCTTCAGATTGATCATTTATTTGGAAAGGCGCACTCACCACATGGTTAGCAAGTTTTCGTACTGATATTCTATAACCGTGAACGAAATCTGCTGGCATTAAGTACAGTCCTAATAGTTCATATACATATAAGACGTAACTTTCATATCCTTGGAACTGCCTATGTGCAACTACAGCCCTACCATCAATTGGTAGACCATATAAAATAGCAACATCTTGGAGAGTTATCATAGCCTCTCCGGTCCTAAAATGAAATGTATTCGTCTCTGGGCGCCATCTCTCAATTAGGGCCTTCACAAGGCCCAGGTCATTTGTAGAATGAGATAACTGGTATACCCTATAAAACCCAATCTCATCAAGCTTTACCTTGACGCGGTGATGTAGAGGAGATCCAAAGGCAATCTTGAAATATGCAGCGTCAGCTCGCCAGACGCGTTGAGTGAAGTCTTGATAATGAGCAACTGCCTCAGATACATGATTGTTCAGATTATACGATATGCTCGGATCAACCGGTCCATATACATTACGCTCAGCCATCCTGCATTTACTTATCCACAAGAATGTTAATTTACATTCTACGATATAAATTATATTTATATATTTAGTAAATTGCATTTATTAATTCGAAATTAAACCCACTAATTCTAAATTATACATAATCAATAAAGATTATACATACAAATTAAAATTTAGAAATTATACCTAATCATTCGAAAAATATACCTAAATAAAGGAATTTAAACATACTAATTAGAGATTATCCATAAGAATTGGAGATTACACTTACAAAATAAAAAAAAATATTAATTTGAATTTAAAAAATCAAATTTCAACATACTAATTTGAACTACTGATTGAATCTACACCTAACTACTCCAAATTAAACCTATCAATTCGAACGTTTAGAAAACGTTTCCACACAATTCGAAATTAAACCAAACAATTCGAAATCAAACCTATAAATTCAAATTATTCCAAACAATTAAAAAATTATACCAAACATTTCCAAAAATATAGCAACCAATTTAAAATTAAAGCTAACTACTCCAAATTCAAAAATTATAGCAACTAATTCGAACATTATACCAAAAAATTGCAAAATATACCCACCTATTCAAAAATAAATCTAACTACTCGAAATTAAGCCTATTAATTCAAACTTATACCAAACAATTCCAAATTAAACCTACCAACTAGAAATCAAACCTAACAATTCAAAATTAAACACTAAAAATACAAATTATACCGAACATTTCAACAATTATACCAACCAATGCCAACATTATACAAACAATTCAAAAATTATACCAAATAACTCCAAAATAACACTAAAAATTGACATTATACCTAAAACTCAAAATTGAGCCTCAAAATCAAAAATCAATCTACTAATTCAACAATTATACCAACCAATTCCAACATTATACAAACAATTCAAAAATTAAACCTACCAACTAGAAATCAAACCTAGCAATTCAAAATTAAACACTAAAAATACAAATTATACCGAACATTCTAACAATTATACCAATCAAATCCAACATTATACAAACAATTCAAAAATTATACCAAATAATACCAAAATAACACTAAAAATTAACATTATACCTAAAACTCAAAATTGAGCCTCAAAATCAAAAATCAATCTACTAATTCAACAATTATACCACCAATTCCAACATTATACAAACAATTCAAAAATTATACAAAATAATTTCAAAGTAACACTAAAAATTGACATTATACCTAAAAGTCAAAATTGAGCCTAAATATCAAAAATCAATCTACTAATTCAACAATTATACCAACCAATTCCAACATTATACCAAATAATTCAAAAATTATACCAAAAAACCATAAAAAATAACATTCAAAATTGACATTATACCAAAAAGTCAAAATTAAACCTAAAGATCAAAAATCAACCGATTAATTTAATAATTATACCAACATATTCGATAATTATAGCAAAAATGCAAAAATTATAGCTAACAAATCGAATGTATCACTAAAAATTCAAATTTTGAACCCTAAATTACAATGTCATTACAATAGAAAAAAACCCATATATAAACTCTAAATTTAACAAAATTTAAACAATACCTTACGTTCTTGGTTGACGGAGAAAATTGGAGGTTAGATTTAGAGAAAAATTCGTGCTGAAAATAGTGAAAATTGGAGGAAGAAAATGATGAACGAAAAACGAGAGAGAGAGGAAGGGAAAATTGAGCGTTTTTTATGTGGAGGGGGAGCGTTTTTTGCCTTTGCTGAACCAGAATTTTTTTTAAAAAAAAAACATTAATTTCTGTTACAACATAAGCTATGTCATAACACGATAATTTTATTTTTTTTTGAAATAAAATCAGGTATTACGACATAGATTATGTCGTAACACTGCTCGTGTCAGCGGTCAACGCTCACGCAGACACGAGCAGTAAGCTTTTATTAAAAAAAAAATATGTGTTACGACATATGACATGTCGTAACACGTTAATTTATTTTAAAAATATATATATAATCTGTTACGACATGGGGTATGTCGTAATACCCATGTTACGATATACCCTATGTCGTAACGTGCTAAAATCTGAATACCACCATTTTGGGTGGCATTTTCTGATTTTTAATTTATTTTTATATTATTTATTTAATTTTCTCGCCTATAGCATCTCACTTTATTTTAATTAAAAAAAATATTTTAGCCAGAGACGACATAGGCTATAGCCTCTCTTGGCTGAGACGACATAGCCTATGTCGTTTTGTTCTATTTCCTGAACTCCTTCGATTTTTGTAACATTTTCTTATTTTCCAATTTTTTTTGTATTAATTTTTTAATATTCTTGTGGATCTCCTGACTTGGAGGTTTCTAGATTACCAATATCTTGATCCCAACAAGTGTATTTTTTGAGTTGAAACAGGGCCAAATCTTCAAGAAGAAAATCGCACCAAGATGAACCCAAAAATTGGACCTTAGCTTCCAGAAGAGCTTGATGCCAAACTTCATGTCTTTTAGCTTACAACAGCAACGGGCCTCTACCGTAAGAAAACATTGTTGCTGCTATAACAACCATAAACAAGAAGAATACTTCAACACAAAAACAAAGAGCAGACAAAATATATAATAAATTAAACAAGCTCTACCAAAAGGAATAGGTCGCTTTCAATTGCACACAAAAATATAAAAAAAAAATTTGATAAGACACAAAAAAATATATATATAAATTAAATAAGCTTTACAATTCTTCTATCAAATGACATGATATTGTTAGAATTTATATTAGACTAGGTCTATTAGTCTTTATTTCCTTGTATACCAAGTCTTGTACTTTATATCATTAATAATACAAGAGTGGAGAGTTATACTATAACATAATATCAGCCAAAACCTAATATCCTAGGCCTCTCTCTCTTCAAAACCGCCGCCCTCTACGCCACTGCTGGTGACACGCTGCCGCCGTCTTCTTCCTTCCCCTTCAAGTCATTGCTCTCCTCAACGCAAAATTCTTCAGTAAATCAGCCTTCTACAACACGCAATTCGCACTCAATCTTGCATGTTTTGTGCCTCTTTTCTCGTGGTTTTCAACTCAATTGTAGGATCGTGATTTTCTCTATCCCCAATCTACGGTACAATTTTTGTCGTTATCTTTACCTATATTCTTGATTTTTATTTAGTTACCTGTTTCGATTTTGCTTTCCATCATGCTTGGCCCTGAAGAATCCTGTGCCACTGAAATTGAAAACCCCTAACCCGCTGCCCTTCACCCCTCTCTTGCCGCCGGCAACATCCAAACTTCTTTTGGTTTTAAATTATCGGACGTTGATTCCAATTATAAATTATGGCGAGGAATGTTTATGGATTTATGTCGAAGTTATTTTGTTTTTCCTCATCTTACTAGTAAATCTAAACCCGTTAATGAACTTGATGAATCTTGGTTCTCTATTGATTCCACACTACAAAGATAGTTTTATTCCATTGTGGATCTCAAACTTCTCAAAAATCTTGATTTAGAATACGCAACATCTCACGATATATGGTTTGCAATTGAAGAAAACTTTTGTAACAACAAACCACCTTGATCTCTTCAAATTAATGCTCGTTTTCGCAATCTCCAAAAAGACACTCTTTCAATAAATCAATACTCTCAAGAGATTAAATTTTTAGCAGATAATCTCTTTGATCTTGATAGTCCTGTCACCGACCAGGATTTTATTCTCCAACTCTTACATGGTCTTCCGGAATCCTATCTCTCCTTAGTAAACATCATTACTACAAAAATACCCCTTCTCTCATTTCCCGAAATTTGCAATTTATTTATTCTCCATGAGTCTCGTGAATCCGGTTACCACAATAATGAATCCGCCGCTGCCTTTCTATCTCAAACTCCTAACCATAATACGAATCGAAACACGTCTCGAAATAATTATTGAGGTCGTGGTATAAGTACCAGCCGAGGTCAAGCCCGTGGTTGTGGGTCACACAACGGTCCAAAATTGGGTCAAAATTTTAACTCTTACAATGCTCCTAATCAATATTTCCAGCAGGCCCAAAACACGCCTTCAGGCCCACCAGGTTATTCTTCATATGCTGCCAACCCATCTCAACAGGCGAACTGGGCCTTCAACCAGCAACCCATTTCATCCGCGCCGCCTAGCCCACACGTTTCTACATACTGGGCCACTTAGCTATCTCAGCTTGGCTTCAGCCCTCGGTCTAGCCCAGTTATCCACAGCCTAGTCCAGCGCCCAGCAACGCGCCTGGGCTTCTTGGGCCACCCCCCTCCCTCAGGCCCACTCGGCTGTCTACTCAACTACAAATCAGTCCACAGATCTTTCCTCTATGTTTCAGACGATGTCTCTTAGTAAACCTGATGATCAATGGTATTTGGACACCGGAGCAACCTCTCACATGACTCCTCACCAAGGTAAACTTTTAAATATCGTACCGAATAATATTTCTTCTTCTATTATTGTTGGTAATGGTGTTGTGCGCCCTATTTCTTCTATTGGTAACTCTACTCTTCCTTCAAATTCTCGTTCTCTCAACTTAAATAATGTTCTTGTTTTCCCATTCTCTCGTTAAAAATCTCATATTTGTTCGTCAGTTTACTCATGATAATCTATGTTCAATTGAATTTGACCCTTCCGGTTTTTCTATAAAGGATCTTAGGACGGGTGCCCTTCTTCTACGGTGCAATAGCAGTGGCGACCTCTACCCTTTTCATGCATCCTCTACCGTTCTTGTCTCTACTCACTCTTCCATCATTTCATCTCCCACGATTTGCCATCATCATCTCGGCCATCTCAGAGTTTCTATTTTTTCTTTTCTTAACAGTAGAAATTTTATTCAATGTAATAAGGATTATTCTAAGTCTTTGTGTCATGCGTGTCAATTAGGAAAACATAAACGTTTGCCCTTTTTTTCATCTTCGTCTGTTAATTCCCGTTTATTTGATGTTGTTCATTCGGATCTTTGAACCTCACCGATTTCGAGTATTGGTGGTTTTAAGTATTATATTTTATTTTTGGATGATTTTTCTCATTTTCTTTGGATTTTTCCTTTAGTAAACAAATCGGATGCCTACAAAGTTTTTGTCAATTTTTCTTCTTACGTTCAAAATAAATTTCAAAGCAAAATTAAATCTTTTCAATGTGATCATGGAGGACAATTTGACAATAAACCTTTTCACCAATTTTTTCAATCTCATGGCATTAATCGTTTCTCATGTCCACACACTTCACAACAAAACGGTAAGGCTGAAAGAGCCATTCAAACATTGAACAATATTATTCGTATTCTCATTTTTCAAGCCTCTCTTTCTCCTTCTCTCAGGGTCGAAGCCTTACACATGGTTGTTCATTTTCTAAACATCCTCCCTACTACCACTCTTTCCTACAAAACGCTTTTTGAGTTATTATACTGTATTTTTCCGTCTTATGACCATCTTCGTGTCTTCGGTTGTCTCTACTATCCTAACCTCTCTGCCACTACCCCTCACAAACTTGCCCCTCGTTCTTCTGCGTGCGTCTTTTTGGGGTATCCCTCGGATCATAAAGGTTATCTCTGCCTTGATCTTAATACTAACAAAATCATCTTCTCTCATCACATTGTATTCGATGAATCTACGTTTCCTTACGTTTCTCTATCTAGCCCGGACTCTTCCTCTTCCTACGATTTTCTTTCTCATGACGATGACTCACCACCTATCCTTCACACTCTATCTTCTTTATCTCCCACACCACCTATACATTCCAACCTTGGCCCACCACCCTGTTTTCTCCACTCTCCAACCGATGTCTCTCAGTCCGCTGCCACGTCATCATCCCCTGCCACGTCACCATTGTCCGCTGCCATGTCACCATTATCCGCGGCCACATCACCTGCCATGTCATTCTCTCCTTCGACATCTCCCTCTTCAGTTCTTCTTCCCACTCACTGTATGACCAATCGCTCAAAATCTGGAATTACGAAGCCTCGCTCTCTTTTTAATCTCTCCGTCGATTCTCTTTCACCTTTTTCTCATTCCTCTACTCAAGCTCTTAAAGATTCCAATTGGAAAATTGCCATGGATGATGAACTTTCTGCTTTTCACTCCAATGGTACGTGAGATCTCGTTCAGTGTCTCCTCAATGTTAATCTTGTCGGTTCTAAAGGGATCTTCCGCCATAAGTTTTGTTCTGATGGTTCTCTTGAACGTTATAAGGCTCGTCTCGTTGCTCAAGGTTTTACTCAGCAACCTGGCATTGACTTTGAGGATGCCTTTAGTCCTGTCGTTAAACCTGCTACCATTCGCACCGTTCTCAGTATTGCCACCTCTCTCCTGGCCTTTACATCAACTTGATGTCAAAAATGCTTTCCTCCATGGCCATCTCTCTGAATCTGTCTACATGAAACAACCACCGGGTTATACTCATTCTGAATTTCCTAACCATGTTTGTCTTCTTAAAAAAGCTCTGTATGGGCTTAAACTAGCTTCTTGTGCGTGGCACCACCGCTTTGCCACCTTCTTATCCTCTCTCGGTTTCACTAGCAGTAAGTCCTATGCTTCTCTCTTCATTTTTTGCCAGGGTTCCGACACTGCCTTTCTTCTCCTCTACGTCAATGACATCGTTCTCACTGCTTCGTCCTCTTTTCTTTTATCCAAAATCACGTCTCTTCTTTCCTCTGAATTTGCCATGACTGACTTAGGTCCTCTTCATTTTTTCCTAGGTATTTTTGTCTCTCGCTCATCCTCTGGTCTTTTCCTTTCTCAAGAAAAATTTGCACACGAAATTCGTGCTCGTGCCAATATGTCCAATTGCAACCCGGTCTCCACTCCTGCCAACACCACTTCTAAGCTCTCTTTATCTTCTTCTTCTCCTTTCTCTAATCCTACTCTCTATCATAGTCTCGTCGGTGATCTTCAGTACCTCACCTTCACTCGTCCTGATCTCTCTTTCGCTGTTCAACAACGTTGTCTCTTCATGCAGGACCCTCGTGATCATCATATGACTGCTCTCAAGCGAGTTCTTCGTTATGTTAAAGGTACTATTTCCCAAGGCCTTTTTATTCAACCATCCTCCTCAGCTCAGCTCACAGTTTATTTTGATGCTAATTGGGCGGGATGTCCCGACACTCGTCGTTCGATTTCCAGTTATTTTGTTTTTCTTGGGGTTAATCTCGTTTCTTAGTCTTTCAAACACCAACACGTCGTTTCTCGTTCTAGTGCTGAAGCTGAATATCGTGGTGTTGCCAATGCCGTAGCTGAGGCATCTTAGCTGCGCAATCTTCTTCTTGAGCTTCACTGTCCTCTTCGTTTTACCACTGTTGTTTTCTATGATAATATTAGTACCGTTTATCTTTTTTCTAATCTAGAGCAGCACCAACGTACCAAACATGTAGAATTAGATATACGTTTCGTACGTGAAAAAGTGGCTTTTGGTAATATTCGTGTGCTCCATGTTCCCTCTTCACACCAGTTTGCCGACATTTTCACTAAGGATTACCGTCTTCCCTGTTTGTTGATTTTCATACCAGTCTCAATGTTCGTTCCCCTACCGTTTCGACTGCGGGAGAGTGTTAGAGTTTATATTAGACTAGGTCTGTTAGTCTTTATTTCCTTATTTATTATTTCCTTGTTTACCAAGTCTTGTACTCTATATATATATGCTTCTATCATTAATAATACAAGGGTGGAGATTTATACTATAACACATATGATATAAAAGGACAGTATCATTTTTTTAAGATAAATAGGGTGGGCATGTAAGAGTCGTAAAACTTCAAATAGTCCAAACTACCTTGTCAATTTAGATACATGAAACACAAGAGCCTAACTAATCTTTAGATAGATAGGGTGGTTATGAAAAAGTCGTAAAAATTAAAACAGTACAAACTACCTTGCCAATTTAGATACAAGAAACACAAAAGCTGGTCAAGAATTGATCACTTTGGAATTACCAAATCACACGCCATATGATAAGCGTTTCGGAATGTGAACTTTCCTGATTTTGTGAAACGACAAGATAGCTGTTAATGATATCCTAATCGGCAGAATGCACTCAACTTCATCTTGAGACGACATATGCTCAGAAAGAGGAATATAATATGATTAACCATGGAGTCGAATGAAGAATATTCGGTGAAGACACAATCTTGAAACTGAAAGCTTAGGCATACTAGGGAGTTATTTGGAGCCATAGTGAATTGGAAGTTGAATTATATGCTTTTCGTTGGGCAAAGGTGTGACTTTATTCGTTTAATGTGTAACGGGGAGTTAAAACAAGGTTGAAAGATTCAAGAAGGTGAAAAGATTGGGGAAGTTTTAAGGGCTATCAATAGGTAATTAATTTGTAGGAAGGTGGGAGTGAGATCTTTTGTTATTCCTAATTCTTGCAAGAAAGTGGAGGATTTAATGTGTAGTAAAAAAAAATACATAATTTCAATTTAGTTGAGGTTAGAAAAGTAATTTCACAATAGGAAGAAACACCAAGATTATCCACACTTTTATTATAGGATAGATATAGATATAGATATAGAGTATAGATATAGATATAGATAGATAGATGGATTGATACGTACTTGTATCTTACGTTTAGCAATGAAATACACAGGAGTAAAAAAAGGGCAAGTTACATTATGTTTTTAAAGCTACTTTACATATTCCTTTATGATAGAAATAAAGCCCCCATCTTTCTGAGTCTTGGCACAAAAATTTTGAATCTTATTTTCCATCTATTTCTTTTGGGACAAATTGATAGAAAAGGGGGATTAAAGAACACAAATAAACAAAGATGGAGGAAAAACATTAACACAACTAGTTAAAATTCCAAAATCTATGCAATTGTTTCAGGCAAGAATTCAATTTTCATCACTCAACAATATATTTCACAACATTTACTTTCAGGCTGATGAAGATTACAATTACTTGGATTAGAAGATGATATTATTGAGGCAAAAATAACTTTTTGGTACTTTATCTTGGCATGTTCGCGATTTTGGTACTTTAATTGGGGGCGGGTGGTGGCAATTTAGGTACAGTAATGATACAAAAATTGGTAATTTGAGTACAAATTTGGCCGAAAAATTGAAAATTGACCGGAAATTGTCACATGGTAGGCATATGACATCAAAATTTGGGGATTTTTTTGATTTGGAGGGAAAATTGATGATGTGGCATCCAATGAGATAATAAATTGGTGACAAGGCAACCAATTGGACAGAGTGTAAAATTTTTGCTTCAAATGAGGTTTGAACCCATGATCTTTGAGCTAAAATTTTGCACATCCACCACTACACCACATGCTACCTTGTGTATTTGTTTACTTTCATTTATTTAATATTCTTCTCTAAAGTAATTTTTTTTAACATAAAAACATTCGTTAAAAATATTTTAATAAAATATATCTATATTAGAAATACATATAAAGATTTAAAAAAATATATATTTAAGCATTTAATGAGTTTCAAAAAAAAATTATTTATATTAATTATTAATAATAATATATTTACATAAATTATCATATAATTGAATATTCTAATATATAATTTGTCTAAATTATTTTTTCAATTATATATTTTTTTCCAGAAATTTTGTTTTCCATAAATATATTTTTATCAATAATTTATCATATATTTTTCAATATTAATTGTATATTTTAGTTAGTAAGTTATCATATAATTAATTAAAATATTTTTTCCACGAAAATTTTAATTATATATGTCAAATATATAATTAAATAATTATTAACATAGAAATAAATATATATTTGACATATATAGATAATTACTGATATTAATATTCGATATATATAAATATATATATATGTCGAATATATAATTAGTTTATCTACGATTTATTATAAATTATGCAATTATATTAAATATAATCTTTGTAAATAATTATAATTAGTTTATTCATATATTTGTATGTCAGAAATAAAAATGCTTATAAGTAACTAAACAAAAGGTACGCCTCTCTCTCTCTTTCCTCATCTCTCTCTAAACCCTAGTCTTCTTCTTTCTTCTATTTTCCTCCACCGGCGATGGCTTGGTGAAGCAATCCTCTACTTCACCACTGTTACCACCACTATCGTCGGCGGATTGGGTTGGAGCACCCTTCTTCAAGTTATACATCACATCTTCAAATTTGACTAGACGTATATGGATCTAACGACACATCTCCAAATCTAACGACACGGATATGGATCTAAAGAGACAGTGACAAATCTGACGAGATGAAGACGGGTGTTACTTAAGTTTTAAAATTTATATAGTGTTTTAGATATTTTATTTAGTATTTTATTTTCTCTCTCGTATGAGAGTTTGCTTTCTCTCTCGATTGAGAGTTTTATCTCTCCTTGAATAGGAGTTGTACAAGAATTTTCTTGTGTTCGTTTGTGAGTTCTTAAGATTTGTTATCTTCAAGAACTTGATAGTTGGTGTTTCAGATGTTCTTACTACATCGTTTGAGTCGATATGAATTGTATTATTCCAGGTGTTGTAAACTTTCGATAGAATGATATATAAAACCGATTTTTCTTCAAAAAAAAAAAAAACTAAACAAAAGGTAAATAAATTAACATGTGTCCTGTGGTGGAGTGGTGGGAGTGCATTTTTTTTATCCCTAAGGTCATGGGTTCAAATCCCATTGATAGCAAAAAATTTCAATATTTTTTAATTTGGTCGCCATGTCACCAACCCATTATAGACTTGGCGCCACATCATCAATTTTTCCTCCAATTTTGAAAAATCCCCAATTTTGATATTTTCCGGCAGCCACATCAGCAATTTCCGGTATTATTTGGCGCCATGTCAGCAATTTCAGGCAAATTGTGCTCAAATTGCCAATTTTTGTATCATTACTGTACCTAAATTGCCACCCCCCCCCACATTAAAGTACCAAAATCGCGAACACGCCAAGATAAAGTATCAAAAAGTTATTTTTGCCATATTATTAAAGTAAATTTATGCAATTCTTTAAAATTTCATATGAATTTTTTTTTTCTTTTTGGAAGAATCAAAAGAAAACAAAAGGGTTTAAATTCAACTTTCAAGCAAATTACCTCTGTGGTTGAGGGTGTGGCTTTGACGTCGACGTTCAGTAGAAGAAAATTGAAGCAGATAACCTTTAAACCCTATTTCATCAAATATATTACCTTTAACCTTGGAAGAATCTTTGTTCAGTTGTCCTCCTTCCTTCTTTTATCTTTGCCTTTGAGTTCCTGATGTTTTGGGGGTAAAATACGGAAACGGCGTACAATACGCTAAAGAAACTCCCTCCAAAAATGCGTGTTTTTAACCGTATCTTTGGGTTTGGAATGGGAAACGGGAGTTTTTTTGAAAAATACGTACGTATGCATATTATATGCTTTTGTACCAACAAAGATAAATACAAGCATTTATTGAAAGCATAGGGACGGGGATGTCAGCATTTAAGAGGCTTCATAGCTAACATTGCGTACTTCGATATTAGGCTATAGGCTTGACAGTATGATCCAACAACACAAATTTGGGTACGTTTTATTAGGAACAACGTTAGACTTGATCTCATTAGAGGTACGTAGGCAGCTTGATTAACCCAAGTGCAGTCTATAATCACGATTGATTTACTTTTGGTTCTATTACGAGGTCACCCTGACTGAGTACGATTAATCCGAAGAATCCACCTAAATCAGCCACCACAAAAATAACTGCTATAATAGCACTTCAATTTATTTGATTAACAAAACATGTTTTGATCTTTTACTAGTTTGGACTATGCAAGGTGGCACTTCACTAAGAACCGAGCTACACCGCAGAGTTATATGTTAGTCAGGGACGGAGCCAGAATTCGAAATTTGAGGGGGCGAATGAAAAATATTCAGGACAAAGCATAATATTTTTAGATTTTGGGGGAGGGGGACGAAATGTCAAAAATTAAAAATTTATACGGGGCAAAATATCAAAAAACAAAAATTTGTAGGGCAATTTTTTTTTTCTCAAAGTTGAGGGGGCCGGGTGACCCGACATACCGGGGGCCTCGCTCCGTCTCTGATGTTAGTTATTTATGTAAATGGTCTTTAACTTTTAATATACTAAATGGTGGACTTACCTCTTACAAGAGACACCTAAAATGCAGAAGTGAAAAAACTGGGAAAATGACAAAACAAAAAGGGAAAGAGGTCCTTCCGTATTTGAAATTTTACTCTCTGTTTTTAGACAAACCAAAAGGAGCAATTTTATCTTTCTAAACTGAATATGAGATTGGGTATATCCATTTTTCTGTCTTTCAATTCAACATTTGTTGGTGAAAATGAAATCAAAAATCCAACGCCCAACCCAATAAATTAACCTTCTGTCTCAAGATCGACGCAATCAGATGAACCAACAGGAATTTGCAACCATATCATTTGATTCCTGACAATCTGATCAAAGCCATGTAAGTGTAAGGCTTATTATCAACTCACAATCTTATTACTTCAGTAGTACATGAATAGAAACATTTCAAATTCTACAATTAATTTTCGAAACATAATAACTTCTGTAAATCAAATATAGCAATATCCTTGAGCTAATTAATAAGTTTTGCAACACATTACTAGAAAGTTAGAAATAGATGCTATAATATTAGTGTTGATATCTATGTTTCCGGAATCACCAACTGTTAACGCATTTTGTTGCTCGCTAGAAATCTAGTTTTGATCTTTTGCAAAGCAGACACAATTTGTATTGTATTGATTCTCTCATCTGGTGAAAAGGCTAAACATTCCATTGCCAACCCAAAAACAGAAGAAACACATTGCTCTTTTGCAGAAAAATGTCGATCTTCTCTTGTTAGCAAACTAGGGGCCACGACTTCATCTACTGAATTTTCTTGTAATAGTGCTCCACTCACCCAATCTTTTAAGCTCATTTCTTCACTAAATATATCGTTTGTTGGCTTCTTCATTGTAAACATTTCCAGCAACAGTATGCCATAACTGTAAACATCACCATTTGTCGATACTTTACCTTCTGATCCATACTCTATTGACATTAGAAGTTCATCATCAGAATTCATTGTTTGAGAATTAAGATTTTCAAATTTATAACATGGAAAAATCTACATATACGGAGAGAATAAGATTTTCAATACTGATGTGGGTAAAAATACCCACACCTTTACTGGACCAGTTAATGATTTGGGCCATGATCAAACCTACTGGGCTCAACCTACTAGAGCCCATCTACACTATGCAACCTTGGACCTTGTAGTTTAAACTGTACAATCTGATCGAGATATATATGAATAAGAATTGAGCATGACGTATGGGCCACACAGCTGGCCCAAAGAATACGGTCCATAACATCAAGAAGTTAGTCTAATAATACCCTAGGCATATAAATACCTCATGGAAGACCACAAAGAGGGAATCCTGCACTTTAATTATCTTGAGCTTTCTAGGGTTTTTGTACATTTTTCCTTCTTCTCAATAAAATGATTTTTCTATCATATTTATTATGATATTATCTATTGTGGCCACTCATTGTTTATTATTGATTGTGATAATAAATAAGACTGTAATATCAAATACTAATTAAACATCACCTGGTGCTGTATAACCAATTGTCGCCAAGGTGTTTGTTTGAATGACAACCTCTCCTTCATCAAAGAGTTTGGAAAGTCCAAAATCAGCAACATGAGCTGTCATATCTTCATCGAGCAAGATATTGCTTGGCTTTATATCACAATGAACAACAGGGAATGTATGACCATGATGAAGATATTCCAAGGCTAGTGCGACATCTATTGCTATATTCAGTCTCTGTAGTACATCCAAACAATAGCTCTCGGAATATAACCATTTCTCCAGGCTCCCATTTGGCATGTAGGTAAGAATCAGGGCTTTGAATTCCGTGTTACAGCAACAACCAATTATTCGGACTAAGTTCCTGTGTCGAACGGTGCTAAGTATTTCACTTTCAATATCAAAGCTTTTGGAAGCTCCTTCCAATTGCAAGTTGAAGACTTTTATTGCAACATTTAGCCCATCAGAAAGTGTCCCTCTGAAAACCGAACCGAATCCTCCCCTTCCAAGTAGGTTGGTTTCACTAAAGGCACTTGTTCCATGTACAAGTTCTTCATACGAAATTCTTCCCCAAGTAATGCCTAATGAAATATCAGTTGGTGGCAGTACTTTGTTATGTTTTCTTCTTCTTCTTTTTATGAGCACAATTATGATCGCAACTAGAATCATGGTCGAGATGATGGATGGCAAGATATACTTCACCAACAAAATAGAAACATTAATTGGTCTTGATCCCGTATGAGTTTGGACACAATGTTGAACACGAAATTGAGTTGGACCACATAGAGCGGAGTTTTGAACAAATGATTGAGCTGTGAAGTTAACAAAAGGTCCCCTTGTGGGAATCTCTCCTTCCAGTTTGTTGTAAGACACATTAAAGTATTTGAGATAGCGAAGGTCCTCTAACGACTTTGGGATCACTCCAGAGAGATCATTATTGGATAGATCCAATGATCTCAAATTTATGATGTTTCCCAAGGACTTGGGAATGAAACCTTCAAATTTATTATGATCCAAAGATAGAAACTCTATTGTTTGGGCACTGCCAATTGAGCTCGGTATATCACCTGAAAATTGGTTCCATGACAAGTCTAGGGTATTGAGTACTTTCAAACTTGCAATTTGAGATGAAATTTGGCCACTCAAATAGTTTGAGGACAAGTTTAATCCCACGAGGTCTACGAGGTTCCAAAAAGTAGAAGGTATGGTGGAATTCAGGTTGTTTGAGCTCAAGAACACCATTCTTAGGGTTGTCGATTCACCTAAGCATTCAGGTATTGGACTTGTGAGCATATTTCCATGCAGGAACAAGTCCACCAAATTACTCATCTGGCAAAGATCAGGAGGGATATATCCTTGCAGCATATTATCATGGAGTTCTATTCCTTGAAGCTGCTTTAATTTCCCAAGTGTTGTTGGGATGAATCCTGTCAACTGATTTGAATATAATGATAACAATGACAAGCTGCTCAGGTTTCCGATTTCAAAAGGAATTGCACTTGTAATGTTGCATTCAACTGCTCGAAATATTCGAAGAGAGGTGGACAAGTTCCCAATTGAAGTTGGGAGAATACCATTTAGTGGATTTGTTGATATTTCCAATATTTGAAGATATCGGCAATTAGTTAATGAAGAGAGAAATCTCAAACCTCCTGTCAAATTATTTTCCCAAATTCGAAGTTTCTGTAGGAGTCTTAAATTACCGAAGTTGGGTATAGGGCCACTGAATGAGTTCATCTGCATTTGCAAGTTAGTAAGCTTAGAAGCATTGGTGATAAAGCTTGGAATTGGCCCCATGAGTCTATTGTCATTAAGAAAAAGCTCTTCAAGACTCAGAAGTGAAAGCCCCGTGTCGATGGTTGAAGGAAGACTTCCAGAAAAGCGATTCGTTTGAAGATTCATAATCTTCAACGTTGATATGTTGAACATGAAAGATGGGATTGAGCCAGATAAAGCATTATTTTGTATAGAGAATTCCTCAAGGTAAGCAATATTAGAAAGCTCTTGTGGTAATTCACCTGCCATAGTTATCAAACAAGCATTGGATTTTTTAACATATTCCATTATTGCGTAAGAACTTTGATTACATTATATTTGTATTAATCATGCAATTAAACAAGAGACTTATACTCCAATCTCTGTAGATTTATTTTTAGGAATAGATCTTAAATGAGATTTGTCTTGAAGAAATGATGATGTTGCGCTTTCTGAACACACCTATCAATTTGTTATAATAAAGGTCTAAATACTTCAGCCTTCAGGAAGTGAGGTTTCCAAGTTGTGTAGGTATGCCACTGAAATGTTATCTTAATTTGCACACGCATCAACACATGTGTTTATTTACAATTAATTTGACTATATACTACATACATTTTTGCTATCATGAATGTTATCATATGTTTATTATGCATATACAAATTTATAATATTGTGATTTTCTTTTAATTTATTGGTTCCAATATTTGTATTACATCGAGTTCATTAATGAAATTAGTTTAACTACATAACTGAATGTAATTCATTATTTATATATTTGTTAGAGTTACTCAGTCAAAAGAGCTTTTGGATAAAGGAAAATATGCGTCCATTGAAACTATAGCATATCAAGTTTATGTGTCCTTTAATTAGTTTAGGTAATTTTATCTGTCTATCTATTCTATTCTATTATAAAAAATATGGGTGGTTTCTTAAAATTTTTGATGTACCTAATATGTCCCTATGTAATAACTTTTTTAATGGTAAAACAGTCAAATAATAAATAATAACAATAAGTTGTATATATCAACACAATTAAGTATTATTATTTCATTAGGACTCTACAATGAAAGTACAAATAGATGTTGAAATACATTAGGTCACTCTTCTTTATTTTAATTTTATTTTAAATAGAATAAAAGGATAATGCATGTACTCATAATGCTGCCTTGACACGTTTAGAGGCATCAAGGCAATCCCGTATCCTCTTCATCCAAAAATAGAATAGATAAAGCAACTTATATCTATTATATTATTGTTATTGTTATTATTATTATTATTACTATTATTATATTATATTGTATTGCGCATATTATTTATTTATTTATTTATTATTATTAATTAATTATAAAAGTACGGGTTGTTTCTTGAAATTTTTGACATACCTAAAATATCCTCATGTAATTTAACTTTTTAATGGCAAAAGAGTCGAAAACAAATAATAAAATAAATTTCAAATATCTACAATAATAAGAAGTATAGTTACATTAGAACTCTACAATAAAATTGCATATAGATAGGGTTACTCTTATTTATTTATTTATTAAAAGAAGAAAATATATAGAAAATCGAATATACTACGGTACAACAAAATTACAACACATTGACAATTAATATTAAATTCCAGTAAATAGGAATGCATATCCAATCAAATTTTTATTTTGTATTGTAAGTTAAGATGGATATCAGGATATGAATGAAAAAACCAAGCTCAACAAACTAAATTATTCTAAATTTAAATTCCGAAGCTCATTGGGCAGAAATTTTGGAATCTTAACTTTAATCATACATAAATCTAGTGATTTTTTCTATACCTTTTTTTTGTTACAATTTTTGATATACCCAAAATATCCTTATGTAATTCAATTTTTTAATGGCAAAAGAATCAAAAAATAAATAATAAGAATAAATTTTAAATATATACAACAATGAAAAGTATAACTACATTGGGTTTTTACTATGAAATTACTGTAGACAAGTTTACTCATATTTATTTATTCATTAAACGAAAAAGATTAAAAAGAAAGCTTAATCTGCTTGAACTTGGAACATACAATTTTATAATACAAATAGACATAAAGAATTCACAACGTTGTTTACATTTTAATTATTAATTGATTATATGAATATTACGTTATGGAGAAAATTGAGTGTCATCACAAAAAGCATACAAAAAATAACTTAGTAAAAGAGACTTAGGAAAGCTTTGCAGTCACGCGCCATATCTTATTTTATTACTAACATTAATTAATTAATTAATTAATTATAATAATGCAAGAAGAAAAATAGTAAACCATTGTTCCCTCACGGTCTTGGGAGATATATTGACATCTACTATTGTAATTCAATATTTGTCACTTTCATTTTCTAATGACTCGCACAACACTTCATTTTTATTTATTTGCCTTTCTTTTTACACTCAAGAGTTTGACTAACCTCATTTGTGAAGGGTTGCTTTCATTTTATCCGTTCAACTTACTCATTTGGATAAAGTATATAATCAAAAACAAAAGACTACAAAAGTATTCAGTTTTTGAGCCATAATGAAGAGATTATTCTAAGTACAAAGAACTCAATGAGAGGAGAGAAGAAATGAAGCGTCAATCCATCAAAATTAAACAAGATAATGTATAAATAAATCATAAAATTACATAAGAATTTATTTAGTTATATTATTATATAAGTCTCAATTTTTAATTAACTTAATTTCTTTAAATATCCATTCATCCTTTCATGTCAATTAATATTTACTATTTAAATAATTATAGTTTATCAATTAAGTTATTGTTCATGTTTTGAATTTGTCAAGTTGAACAATATCTATGTATATGAATTATTTTAATGAGATCATATGATTCACATGCGATGCACGTATAATTTTACTAGTTTTATTAAAAAGAATATGTTTGTATCTTATTTATAAACTTGCACGCGCATTCTTCTTGAACATTTATTTCAATGACAAAAGAATAGTTTTTTAATGTTATCATACGTTTTATTGATCAAGAGACATGATTATCTCAATCCTTTTGATCTTCTACCCAAACTGAACAGTAATCAAGCTTAATTATTTGGAAAAATTGACACGAGCAGTAAGAGTGCACACATGATTCCGAACTTGGGAAATTAGCATAACCCATCTTGAAAATAGAAGAACACGAGAATTATACTTCAAGAAAATAAAGAAAATGAGAAATATAGCTCTAGAAAATAAAGAAAATTTGAGACTGTCATTCGTGGTTCGATGGGATCATACATACCTCATCTGTTAAGATGCCACTTTATCTAAGTTTTATTTCATGTTATAAAATAACCATTAGCATTAGTATTTTACTATTGTTTTTTCATGTTAAATAATCATTCGCATTAGTAATTTTCTACCGACTCATGCAACACAAAAAAATTACGGGGTCAAACTAAAACTTGAACAAGAAGCACTCCAATATTTGTTTTTCCCTAAATAAGAAGCACTCCAATCAATAACTATGTTTTGGGGAGGTCACTTAATTAATGCACGTGCATGAGAGATGGACAATTATTTTTTAATTTTTTAATTTTGACTTACCAAAAGCATTTCTATGCAATTTTATATTTGATAGCAAAAAAGTAAAAATAAATAATAAAAAATAAATTTCAAATATCTACAACAATAAGATGTATAACTACATTAAGAATCTATGAAATAACATATAGACAATAATCAGGTGTAGAGTCCTATAAAAACACTACAATTTATTCATCAAAAGAAAAGAAGAAGATAAAAAAAAAGTTTAATTTATTTGAACCTGGAATGAACAAATTTAGATTACAAATACAAATAAATGGTGCACATTATTGCTTATATTTTAAATTTCAATTGATTATATGAATAATGCATTGACTCAGAAAATTGCGAATCATCATAAAAAACATACAAAAGATAACATACCACTACTTGACATGTGGTATTACTAAGTTTGGTATGTATATAATATCTTCAAGCGCACACACACATACATAAATATATATACACATACATAATGATACATTTTTGGAATTGTACCCGCACTAAATTTTTATTAATATTTTAATAATAAGAGCGTCATTTTAATTTGATCTTTTAATCATTTATCCTTTAGGTATTAGCGTAATGTTATATTTTGTTAATTTGATATCATTAACTCTTACTTTGTGTTTGATTCTGTAATATTTCTTATTGAGATATGTGCATACATATTTATATTATATCGTATACTATATTATCATGTTAAAAATTATTTAAAAATCTGAACTTCGAAAATGATATTTTTAATTGTTAGTACACTTGCATACATATTTATATCATATCGTATACTATATTATCATGTTAAAAATTATTTGAAAATCTGAACTTCGAAATTGATATTTTTAATTGTTAATTCACTTGCATTTGAAATACGTATATTATCACGTTATAGATTGATCAAAAATTTTTATGTCAGAGTTGATATTTTGCTAACAGTTAGTAACTTTCATTGTTAATTATGTGTATTAAATTATTAACTTAGTATTTTTTGCAAATAGTTATGCCAATATAAACAGTATTATTTATGATAATCAATGTTCCCTAGGATGAATCTTTTTATAGTGTTTATTAGTTTTGATCATTTTTTATATATTAATATTACTTTAGTCACTTCCTTAAATATATTTATTTTATTATGCCAAAAAATGGTAACAAAAAATAATTTTGATAGTTCAATATTTACAAAATTATTTCTAATTTCATTTAATCACAATTGTATAAGTCAAATAATAGTGAACTTTTAATTGTTTTTTTTTTTTTACATTTGCAATTTGATCATACATTAAAAATAAGTAAATTTCAATTGATAATCGAGTATAATTTTATGGAGTTTGAGTAAATCTAATTTGATGATGTATAAATGTATTTTTAATTGTCTTTTCAAAAAAATGGTCTGAATCAAACAGGACTACAATTAAACACAACATTTTAGATCTAATACTTATATTTAGAAGATTAGGGCTGAAATAATTTATATAGATTATTTATGAGTAGTTAACAAATGCAAGAACAGTATAATAACATGCTTATTTAATTAAGAAAAAGATCCTTTTCTATGATGTTTTGTGCTTAAGTTAAGAAATTTACGTTTTAAGTGTATAACTTAAAGTTTAAAACTTTTATTTTGTATGATACAAACTTATTAAAAACATGTACTCTTACATAAGTATGTTGAATTGTGAACAAAAACCTAATAATACAATTCATATTAATTAATCATATTATTCTAAGGAACTTCACATTCATATATCAATATAATCAATAATACATATAAATTTAATTCGGCTATGAAAATTAAACAAACTCAAAAGGTTCATTACAATTCAACGATTATTGTTGTTGAAGATTTTTATATATTCAATTCGTTAAGAAAGAGAGTTTATTTGTTATTTTGACATTTTATTTCATGAATCTTAAAGAATAATTTATATATAAATTTTTAAGATAACTTAATAAAAATGGATAAATAAGTTTTAAAATAGATAAATAATTGGTTAAGAAAGAGAGTTTATTTGTTATTTTGACTTTTTATTTCATGAATCTTTAATAATAATTTATATATAAATATTTAAGATAACATAAAATCTAAAAATAGATAAATAAGTTTTAAATATATTGGTATTCTTTTGTTATGATTTCATTTTATTTAAACAGTTTTATTAATTGAAAAGAGGAAGAAAACAACACCGACAATCATATACTGAATTAAAGAAATAGATAATCGAATATTCAAGAAGACAAGTGAAAAAAAAATATAATGAAACAAAGTTAAAAGAACAACATTACCGGTCATCAAGATCAAACAAGAGAATTTATTCAAGTTGAAAATAATTACAACCTATTTGATAAGAGTTTATTTAGTTGAATTATGGTTTAGGTTCTTGGAATTTCATTAATTTAGTTTCTTTAAATATTTTATTAAAAAATTTGTATTAGTTGATGTTTCTCATTTTAATGCCTTCAAATATTTTAAATGTTCATTTGAACAATTATAGTTTTGCAATGAGTTCAGAAAGCTAATACATTTTACCAAATATATTTAAACTAAATAATCAGTCAGACGTAGAAGAATTTCTATTTGAAATATGGTTAGTGCTTTGTTTAGGAAAAAATTCTAGGAATGGGATTCAAAAATACATTGATAATTAACAAGAGTTATGTTAAAAACTGAAAAAAAATATTCTAATTATTTTATTATTATTTTCTCTATTGCGCATTAACTTTTATGTGCAACATATATATTTTTACTTCTCCAACATTTTCATCAATGAAACTTAGTTTTATAAATTTAAAAGATACAATCAATAGGAACAAATCAAACAAAACAGAAAAGGCATTATCTGCCTAACCTATTGTGATTTTGTGAAGAATTTAATTGAAATTTAAAATGGAGATACATCAAACGATATTGAGTAGAAACATGATATAGTTGCTTTAAAAAATAGAGAAGGAAAAAAAAAAAAAAAAGCGAATACAAAAAACAAAATGATTACATCGATATGCACTTTTTTAGTCATAGTGAACAGATAATCACAAGTACACAAACAAAAGGAGAGGAAAGTGGAAAGTGCGGAAAAAAGCAAGCTTGGAGATGAAAGAAGAAAGTGCATTTGATCCATAAAAGATAATCAAGAGAATGAACAAATGAAGCATGAATTAAGAAAATAATTTATTTATTTCCATGTTTTATATTTTTCAATTTGCAATAAACTTAGTTCTTTTATGTATTGATTTAGCCTTTCATGTCAATTTATATTTAGTTTTTTAAATAATGACAGTTCATTGAATAATAATTCACTTAATTAAATTATTATTGATGTTTTGATTATATTAATTGAACAATATCTCTATACACAATTTTTTTAATGAAGTCATATGATTTACATGCAATACACGTGTTTATTTACTATAGTAAAAAAAAGCACAAGTAAAATGTTGTTCTTGTTTAAAGTAATGTAATCTTGTGTTTTATATTTTACACCTTTTACTTTTTCTTTTCCACACTAAAATCTTTAATCTGATCATAACATCAGAGATTCAAATAGGAAGTTAAATAACACTGAACTAAATATACGATAAGTGTTATAATACTTCTCATGTTATTAGTTGGTTCGACCAAGTTGGGTAACTAAAATTTTCTGAAAAGAACTATGAAATTTTTTCTTTGTAAACCAAGACTTATGTTTCAAACAACTCATCTATCTTCAAATTGAAAATTTTATGAAAGAAATAAAAAGTTTCACATCTTAAAAGATGTTAAATGTACTAAAAGATTATCAGTTAAACTTTTCACTCAATTTAGGTAGTTTTTATATATTGCTATTCTTTTTTATGTAAAAAAGATCATTTCTTTCTCTTTTTGTTTTTTATTTTCATAATCAACTTTTATGAACTAGATGTTATTGATGGGATATAAGTATATAACAATGATTTCAAAATTTAATCTCAAAGGTTAAAATTGATATTAGTCAAATTATACTTTTTAGACTTTTTATATTGTACTTTTATTTAATATTAGGATCGCATTGTCCATTTTATTTTAGAAACTAAATCTTATTAGATTAGGTATGAAAATATGTCAAATATTATTTATATTATAGATACTAAGAAATACCATATTTATAGGCTGTAAACGAATCGAGGAGTTGAACAAGTTCTTTTTCAAACTTGTTCAAACTATTATCAAACTTCAAAAATTGGGTTTGAGCTTGGTTTGATTGTTAGCTGAGCCGAGCTCAAATGAGCTTTTTAATTGAGTTGAACAAGAGTCGAGCTCGAGTAAATAGATATTTTTTGTACATATTTTATCCTTTTTTTTTTTACTAATCAAGTAGAGCTTCAAAACTTATTAAACACAAAAAAATGTTAAAACTTGGTTTGATATGTTAACAAATCGAGCTCAAATGAGCTCTTAACGACCAATCTCGAGTCAAGTATCGAGTAGATTGATTCGTCTTTCAACTCCATTTATATTTCATTTAAGCATTTATAACTTATTGTCTTGAAGAGAAAAGCCCAAAAAAAGAAAAATATATTAACCGTTAAAAATTACATACCAAAATATTTATATTTGTTCATAACCAATCTTGTTCCCCTTTGTAGAATTCCTGGCTCCATCCCTCTTTGCTTCCTTTTGGTAGCACTTCTTTCTCTTAATGTACAATTGATTACTTGTTCGTATTTTATGCATCAGAGCATTCAAAGTATAAATTAAAACTAAAATAGAAAAGAATTTTATTTGTTAGTTGTTCACATATTTTCATCATTATATTCTCCTAATCAAATATAAAAAACTTAAATAAACTTAAAAATTAATGTCATTGCTACAGCTTGGTTCAGTATAAATTAAGCAATACATTGATAGACCTAAACAATCTTCGGCTCTTTTTTGAGGATTGAACCATCTTCATTCTTGCAGAAAACCCTAAGTATATGTTCCCTTTCCAACATGCAATGCTGAGTTTCATTAGCAATTATATTCATCAACTACCATTGAAGGGACAAAAAACAATCCTAATCATCTGTTTTCTTTAAAATATGACCTATTTTTAAAACTTTTCTACAATATTAATTTCAAAATATGGCCTAAACCCGTCCCTGGACATATTCAGATAGGAATTTCCTAGGAGAAAGTGGCCTACATTCTGATCATGATTCTGCTTCTCATCACCCGTTAAACTCGAATATTCCAAAACTTCAATCCATTTTCTGTAGTAGTAGTAACATGCACCGCAATCGAATTTCATAAATATATATATATATATATATATGTGTGTGTGTGTGTGTGTAGATAACTATATATATGTTGGCCCGAGATTTAAAATTTTTCCTACACGGTACATGTAATTTTATGATATGGCCCCCTAAGATTATTTAATAAACCTTCCATATGTAAAGCAAATAATAGACTTGGTGTAGTTAGTTAAAGGATTAGGTATGGTATTTTGCTTAAGCGAGATTTTGGGGAGTGCAAGGGTTCGAATCCCTGCACCCATCATTTATTTAAAGGCAGCCCCTCCAGTCATGTGTGACTTTTGTTTTATTTAACATTCTTGGGGAAAATTGCTTTTTTCGTCCCATAATTGGCACCCTCTACAATTTTGGTCCCGCGCTTCTTGGTTTTCTCACTTTTGGTTCCATAAGTGGTCAAAATTCTCACTTTTGGTCCCATGACCAAATTCCATTAGGGATTCAACGGTTATGGCCTTTAAATTAATAAAAAATAAAAGAAAAAACATTAAAAACACAAAAAAAAAAAGTTGAATTACCATATTACCCCTTTCACATTTTTAGATTTACTTCTAATACCAATTTTAAAATAAAAATTTAAACTTAAAAGAAAAGTAATTATATATATATATATGTATATACATATATGTGTGTGATTGTGTGTGTGTGTGACTGCGTGTGTGCGTGTGTGTGTGACTATGTGTGTATCTGACTGTGTGAATGTGTATGTGTGACTGTGTGTGTTGCTGTGTGTGTGAGATGGTGTGTGTGTGTGTATTGTTGTGAGTGTGTGTGCGTGCGTGCGTGTGTATTGTTGTGTGTGTATGTGTATGTACGACTATGTGTGTTGTTGTGTGTGTGAGATGGTGTGTGTGCGTGAGAATGTGTGTGGGTGACTGTGTGTGTGTGTGTGTGTGCGCGCGTGTAATTGCGTGTGTGTGTGTATTGTTGTGTGGGTGAATGTGTGTGTGTGACTGTGTGAGGGTGGGGTGGACAAGACAATTACTGTTCCCCACCCCTTTTTTTAATGTTTTTTCTTTTCTTTTTTATTAATTTGACGGCCAGATCTGTTAAATCCCTAACAGAATTTGGTCATGGGACCAAAAGTGAGAATTTTGATCACTTATGGGACCATAAGTGAGAAAATTAACAAGCGCGGGATTAAAAGTGTAGAGGGTGTCAATTATGGGACGAAAAATGCAATTTTTCCAACATTCTTGTTTAATTAAAAAGGTAGGGAAAATTGCATTTTTAGTTCCGTAACTTTGCCCCATTTCACTTTTGGTCCCATTAGTTACGGGATTATCAATTTACGTCCCGTATCTTTCAAAAAAAATTCACTTTTGGTCCCAAACCTCTGATTCCATCTATTTTTAACGTGAAATGGCACGTGAGTGGCCCGTGCGCCGTTAGCCAACTAGGTTTGGGGGAAAATTGTTCACTTTGATTGTTTGGGAGGTAAAATTGGCGGTAAAATTGAGAAAAATGAAGGGGAAATCAGATTTTGGGGGCAAAATTAGATAAGTTTTTCTCAATTTTGTTAGGAATTTAACGGAGCCATGACAAAACTTTTGTTATGATATGACATGACAAAATAGACACACACCTACACACTTCGAATAAGCACAAATACACACACAGTTAACGCCGAAAACGTTAGGCAGAGAGGGGATCAGACTAATTGGGTAGTGGAGGGCATGATTAGGGCTGTAGGTGGTAGGATTGGGGTGGGGCTGAGGGGTGCCGAGTGGTTGGGAAGAAGATGAACAGTTTCTTGCTTCTTCTTCTTTTTTTGACTTTGAATAACGGCTCTCGTGCGTGGCTCCATTAAATTCCTAACGGAATTTTGTCATGGGACCAAAAGTGAGAAATTTGACCACTTATGGGATCAAAAGTAAGAAAATCAACAAGCGTGGGACCAAAAGTGTAGAGGGTGCCAATTATGGGACGAAAAAAGCAATTTTCCCATTTTTCCTTATGAACTTGTCTTCTAAACTTATTAGGAGAGAATTAACAAACATTTTTCCTAAAACCTATAGAAAGAATTGTTGAGAAGAAAAATTATACAAGACGACATCAAGAAATCCAAAGACAAGAAAAGGTTGATTATCATTCAAATATTTAAAGTTTTTCCACCACAAGGTACAAATTAATTATGTTATATTACTTTATAATGTTGTGAGAAAGTGTTATAATATTTGTTGAAATTTTTTGGTCGCATAAACGTGACGTGGATCATTCAAATATTTAGAGTTTAACTTCCACAAGGTACAAACTGGTTATTATAATATGTTGACAAGATTTTTGAAGAATTGCATATTCTGAAACTACTAAATTTATTGAAAGTTAGTTTTCCTATTTTTTTTACACGTGGTAGTTGTTATCCTGGATATGTCTGTAGTTTTTTTTTTTTTTTTTTTGTTTAACATGATTGTCATAAATTACCAGATGCCAAAAATGATTGGAAATTAAATTAATATAGAATTACCTTAAGAATTTACACATTGATTAAAACGTGAAAGTTACAAGTGTTTTCCATCCAAGACCAAGAAATTCCAGTTTGGTGAAATATGAAGGAAACTATAATGGCTGACTGTACATGCACATATATATTTATCTCTATTGCAAGGTTATTGGTTGAAAGGTGAATTGAAAGTTTGTGACTGAATATATAATTGTTAATGCAAAGAATTAAAAAGATTGACCGTTTGGGTGACGTTATATTCTTCTAGCTTCTGACTTTCAGAAATTTTGGGGTGTTCAAATAGAAAAAGTTGAGCAGGCAGTTTGCTTCAGTCACATTAATTTATGAAATATTTCATTGTTATGCAAACACTTTGATTATATTATATTTGTATTGATTAGGCAACTATACAAGAGCTTTTATGTTCTGCTTGAATCTTGTAGATTTGTTTTTATAATACATCTTAAATGAGATATTTCATCAGTATATTAGAATATTTTTACGATGAAACCTAATTTTTAGTTTTTTCTTGGAACATTTCAAATTACTAGTAAAATATATGTACGCATAGGCAACCATGAATACTCTAATTTTTTATATTTAATTTATATATTGTCATTAAAAATTATACTAATTACATACTAACCAACATCATTGAAAAACTTAACATCTATTCATAGACCAAACTCTATAGGTTATTTTAAAAAATATTACTTCTAGCGGTTTAATTTTTTTTATTTTTTGAGGAATTATATTCTTTTGATAAATATTCTTGCGATAGGTTGGTCATCTTATTTATGAATAAGTTAAACGAAGTTTATCCGTGAAGATATCAACTAAATTTAAGTGGGGAAAATTGCAATTTTGGTCTTATATATTTAGCCTTTATCAATTTTGGTCTCATTCGTTACGAGATTCTCACATTATGTCCCATAGCTTTTAAAAACTCTCATATTTGGTTCCAACTGAATTTTCCATCCAAAATTCAACGGTCAACTCTATTAGTCAAATATATTTACTTTTTAAATTGTTATTATTAATGTTATTTGCTCAACTGCAACTTAATTTCATAGTGTACTTAACGAGCTTATTTAATATAATATATACTTCTTTTCTTAATTTACCTCAATCTAACACTGTATTTAGTTACTTCAATTCCAATGTCTAAATATGTTATTATCATCGGTTAATATAATTTATAGAAATCATGGAAAAGAAAGAACACACCCGTAATGTTGCATTCAGCTGCTTTAAAATCTTGAAGAGAGGTGGACAAATTTCCAATTGAAGCTGGGAGAACACCATTAAATGGATTTCTTGATATTTGCAGTACTCGTAGGTATCGGCAATTAGTTAATGAAGAGAGAAATCCCCAATCTCCTATCAAATTATTTTCCCAAAATCGAAGGTCCTGTAAGAGTCTTAAATTACCAAAGTTGGGCACAGAGCCACTGAATGAGTTCACGGACATATCCAAGAGAGTAAGTTTAGAAGCATTGGTGATATAGCTTGGAATTGGCCCCATGAGTCTATTGCCACCAAGATAAAGCTCTTCAAGATTCAAAAGTGAAAACCCCATGCCAATGGTTGAAGGAAGAATGCCAGAAAAGTGATTGAAATGAAGATCCATTAATTTCAACGTTGATATGTTGAACATGAAAGATGGGATTGAGCCAGATAAGGCATTGTTGCCTACAACGAGTGTCTCGAGGTAAGCAAGACTAGAAAGCTCTTGTGGTAATTCACCTGTTGGAGATATTTCGAACAAATTTTGAATTTGTATAAAGTATTCCATTGTTGTGTAAAAACTTTGAGTACATTATATTTGTATTAATCAGGCAATTAAACAAGAGACTTATACTCCAATCACTATAGATTTGGTTTTATGAATTAATCTTAAGTAAGATTTGTCTTGAAGAAATGATGATGTTGAAGTTCCTGTGAACGTACCTGTGAGATTGTTGCCATTAAGGTACAGATAATTCAGGGAAGTGAGGTTTCCAAATTGTTTAGGTATGCCACCTGTAATGTAAGTTTCTTATCACACGGAGTATCATAAAAATAAGAATTTTAGATTCCTGCAAATTAAAGTATGGACCAATGATTAGATTATACCTCCGAAACTATTATTCCCTAGAAGTAATATCTTAAGATTGACCAAACTCCCAATTTCGCTTGGTATGTTGCCATCGAAATGATTGAAGGATAAACGCAAGTCCTCAAGGTCTCTACACTTGTATATATTTGGTGGGATTTGCCCGAAAAGTTGATTCGCGGAGAGATAGAGCGTTTTGAGTCTTGGAATATTATTGCACATATCATTTGGAAGCGTACTTGATAGGCTACAACCCCTGAGATTAATTGCTCTTATAGAAGACACTTTGAAGATACCATATGGCATGGAGCCTGCTATGAAGTGATTGTACTGTAAGTTTAAGGTCTCCAAGGAAGAAAAATTCCCAATCTCATGTGGAATATTCCCACGAAGAAAATTGTATCCCATATCTAAAGTCAATAACTTTGAAGTACTGTTGAATAAAGATGGAGGAATGCTACCCGTGAAGTTGTTGTTATTTAGATGTATGTGTTGAAGTTCAGGTAAGGTTCCAATACAAGAAGGTATTTCTCCAGTGAACGAGTTAATTCCCACATTTATTTCCTTTAAACGAAGCAAATTACATAGCTTATCGGGTATGATGTCTGTGAAATTGTTGAAGCTAATGTCCAAAGATCTAAGAAATGTTAAATTTCCAAGATGTGGAGCAACAGTTCCTCGAAGATGGAAACCAGATAAATTAAGGGATGTTACCCTTCGGTGCTTGATGCCGCAAGAGACACCAATCCAGTAACAAACGGGTGCATTATTAGTAGACCAGTTGTTGGCCAAGATGCCATGAGGGTCTGAAGTGATGGTGGCTTTGAAGGCAAGTAGTGCATCTTCATCTGTGGAAGAATTAAAAAAGTTTCTGCCTGAGCAGAGTGTAGTGCATTTTAACAATAAAAGTATAACAACGACAATGAAGAAGCAAGAGTTTTCCATTCAATTGGTATTTTCCCTCTTTTTTCTTTTTTTTCTTTTTTTCAGGACTTGAAGAAGTGTGTGTGTCTGTGTACATATATATACTGAATCCTGAATTTATAGACTTTAAAAGTTTCTATCTACCGTGTGGTGTGTTGGGCCAATAGAAAGACTAGCACAACGTACAATTTACAATGGAAAATTATAGCCAATCCAATAATTTTCATGTGTTTTTTCCTGTCAAATATTAATGGATATTTGAGTTCATTACCTTTTTCTTCTGTTTTTGAAAATAAGCGTGATTAACTTATATAATTTTGGGTACTGGACACAAGCCATGCACATCCCAAGAGATTTCGTGTTATCAGATTATACCATCACTTTTCTTTTTAGCTATGCATAAAGTTTCAAGTTATATATACAATATCCTGCTAGCTAGAACTCCCGATCATTAATAAATAAGCAAGTAATTAACAGAGACAATTGGATAATTGTGTTGTGTAAATTAGAAAAAATTCCTTCATTAATTTTTTCTATATAGATTCCATAACAGTTAAGAAACATGCATGATCAAGTCTAGTGTGGAATCTATTGGCAATATTCACACCTTTTCCATGATAAATCATAGCTCCAACATAAAGGGCCCAGAATTTAGAACAGAAATAAATGCACAGGACATTATTAACCCCACATATAAGTTTAAGCATCCCAACTCCCAAGTCTGATTATTGTGGCTGGAAGACGGGATATTTTCAGTTTCCAAGTTCGACTCAAAAGACGTGAAAACCTAAACGACTAATATATTTATCGAAAATAAGTGAAACAAACAAAACTGTAATAATTAAGATAATGGGGAAACTGCATTTTTGGTCCCATATAGTTGGCTTTTTTCGATTTTGGTCTCATTTATTACGAGATTCTCACACGTTACAAAAAAAAATGATTATTGTCCATGTCAATATGCCATGGTGAAAAATCTTTTTGCCATGGTTAAAACCAATTGACCACGGCTTTACTACGGCTTTGGCCATGTTATTTGCAAGCATGGCCAAAATATTTACCATGGCTTATAGCCATGGTCAATGTTTTGTTCATTGTAAAGATCATGGCTTTTAACCATTGTAAAAAAATATTAGGTTAACATTTCTTCCATCACGTCTAGTTAGAGCTTAAAATAGCTAGCATTCTTTTTTACCACTGCTAACTTTAGTGTGGCTATATAAAACATCTACCACGGCTAAGCTAGTCGTGAGCTTAGACCGCTATAGACCACGGTTTTAAGCCATGACAAATACTTTCATTGCCAATACTCAATTTCTTGTAGTGACATTATATCCCATAACTTTCAATTTTTCTCATGTTTGGTCTCATTGCAGGATTTCGTCCAACACTTAACGGTCAACTCTGTTAGTCAACATTTTGAACCTTTTTTTAAGGAGATTTTGTGCGTGAGTGACACATTATATTGAATAGAAATATCGTGTTATTGAACATATATAATCCGTGTGTGAGTGCATTCATGCACGAATACTGTCCAAAAAATTCAGTCAAAATGTTGACTAACGGAGTTGACCGTTAAGTATTGGACGGAATCCTTCAATGAGACCAAATGTGAGAAAAATTGAAAATTATAGAATATAATGTGAGAATCTCGTAATGAATGGGACCAAAATGGAAAAAGGCCAAAGTTATGGGACTAAAAATGCAGTTTCCCCTTAAGATAATTGAAAACAAAATAAACTTAGCTGAAAGAGTTATAGTATTTCTGATATAATTGGGCTTTAGGTAAAATATAGAAAAATCTAACACAAAAATCATAATACTTTGAATTCCATATATATAGCTTTTACGTTTTATACCAAGAATAAAAAAATATAACATATTTGAAGTTTATACACAGCTTCATGTTTAAACTTTTAACAAAGGATTTTACTTATTTGTTCTTTCTATTTTCATGAGCATGCACCTCATTAAAAATTTTACAAAACTATAAGCATTATTAAGCAAAAAAGCATTGCCAAATCACATCATGCATTCAATACCAGACCCCAAAAGTAGGTTGGAGCCTTAATAAGAGTTGGGGGAAGGTAATGGTCAGCATCCTTGTTCTATAACCCATGGGGCCAAAATAAGGAAGAAGATTACAAACCAAAGTCAAAATAAATAGTGAAAACAGCTACAACTAGAACAATATTTAACATTAATTCTGGATGTACTAACAAAACTGTATCATCTTGCTTTTGCCAGTCTTCTTATCTCCCAAAAACCTGATTGAATAGCCCATAGTTAGCAATGGGTGGTTCTTGGTAGCACCCGGACCAAAGCTCCCGGGAAATCACAACCACAAACAATGTTATGTGATGAGTGGGGTCCAAAAAAATATATACATATTATATTATCACTTAACATTGTTTGTGGTGGTGATTTCCCCGGAGCTTTGCTCCGGGTGCTACTTAGAATCACCCGTTAGCAATTGTTAAATAATCTCAGAAATACACAAGATTTCTATATATATATATATATATATACACACACACGAACTTCCTTATTCAAGGGTTGGGGTTCATAATATTATTATTAGGGAACTGATAAAGGCACTCTACATTTATTTAAATTTCACCACATAGACAAAAATGTCCGTTAGTCAATTAAAATAATTCTTATCATTTTTATTAAACATGATTAATTGTTATTAATTACATTATCAAATAGTTGTTTGGAATTCAACATAAGAAGAAGAATAAGTGTGCATATTAGGAAATAATTTTTAAAATTTAAATTATATGCTCTATAATTTTAAAATTTTCAACTTAAAGAAAAAAACATCATAGAACTATTCTTTCTTAGTCCTAGTCATAATTGTTCGAAGTTAATTTGTAATTTTTTTAGATATATCTAGAAAAGTCTTGAGGACATCTATAACTCCACCAATGTTGTCTACTAATTCTTTAAATACAAACTCTTCCACCCAAATGCAATATTAGGTAATTTGCGATCCACATGAAGTGTTACAAAAGCCATTATATTTGAGGGAGAACTCATATGGTAAAAGAGAGTACTATAGTCAAATCTTCCAAGTCTAGGGTCCAATTGACTATTGTAGAAGAGTATTTCACAGCAGAAATTATAAATTTTAATTACAATTGAATCGCGCCTCTATTTGATTTGTACTATACATGATAATCATCATCCAAAAGAAGAAGTTTTACAATTCTAGTAGCAGATGTACTTGTTATTCATTTAAACACGCGTAAATTTTATCGTGGTTCATTTCTAACAATCTTTTGCAATATAAAGTTGGTTGTTTGTTTTGATTAAAGGTTATCATGGAAGGGGTTGAGCAAAGGTGAATATGTGCAGAAGGATGTACATGAAGGCTGTGAGGTTACAGTGTTATATGACGGCAAAAACGTTAAGGATGGCCGATCACAAAAATCAACGGAGGAGATGGTGTCATCCAAATCAAAGGCTACATCAAATCAAAGGCCACAAATCCATCGCACTTCCGAAAAGAAATTCTTTGTGTGTGTGCTTTTCGGGGAAATTATTCACTTGAAAGTATTCATTTTTTTATATTTTCTTTTACCTCTTTGTTTTAAATTAATTTTGGATGTAGAAATAGTCTTAATAGTTCTTGAAATCATAACATTGGAATGGGAAAATTCTAATTCGGCATTGGTTTAAACGAACTCAAGTATAATTTACTAGGTAACAGATTGTCCTTCTATTATAATTAATCACGAGAAAACTCAATTGCACACCAATTCGACTAGATGGGATTCGAGTTAGAATTTTGAGAGGGCAAGGCTGTCATTTGTCAACCCATTTTGGTCTTTTGGAAAATTTCATTTTTAATATGGAATTAATGAAGTAAATAAAGCTTTTGCTATCACTTGGTGTTTCAAATTTTAGTTTGATCACAAATATTCATAGGTTATGAATTTGAGAAAATTGCACTTTTGGTCCCACAATGTATGTAGGTGAGCACTGTTAGTCCCGAAGTTTACGGGACTTGCACATTTGGTCCCATAGGATCAAAAATCGTTGCATTTTTGGTCTGCTCCGTCTATTTTAGAAGGAATTCAGCTCGTGCACCTCATGTTGCCGTTAGTCGGGAGCTAACTATTGGTGGGACCAAATGTGCAAGTCCCGTAAACTTTGAAACTAATAGTGCTCACATGTATATATTGTGGGACCAAAAGTGCAATTTTCTCTTTTAGTTAAATAATAATTTTTTTAATTTTCGGCTCATCTCCCTTTTTCGTGCATTTTTGGGTTTTGAATTGAACATATAAATTGTTGATTTTCAAAATAAACTTTGTAACCCCACAACAATGGGCTCATTTCAATGCCCGGGTGAAGACATAGGACAAAGCAAAAAAGCAATATTAAAGCAATTTTTTTAAAAAAATAATGACTTTTTCTTATATGTTCAAGAAAATAATAATTTTTTTTTAAGAAAATCTACAATTTATATGTTCAAGTTGAAACCCAAAAGTGCGCAAAAAAGGGAGAGAAATGAGTCGAAAACAAGGAAAAAGTCATTATTTCCTTAAAAAAATTGCTCAAATGTTACTTTTTTACTTGTTGTATTTCTTCACTTGGGCATCGCAGTCCATTATTGTGCGGTTACAAAGCTTTTATGAAAATTTATAATTTATATGTTCAAATCGAAACCCAAAAATGCACAAGAAAGGGAGAAAAATGAGCCGAAAACAAGAAAAAGTCATTATTTTCTTTAAAAAATGCTCAAATGTTGCTTTTTTGCTTGCCGTATTCCTTCACTTGGGCATCGAAATGAGTTCATTATTATACGGTTACAAAGCTTTTATGAAAATCTATAATTTATATGTTCAAGTCGAAACCAAAAAATGCACGAGAAAGGGAGAAAAATGAGCTTGAAACAAGGAAAAAGTCATTATTTTCTTTTTAAAAAAATGCTCAAATGTTGCTTTTTTACTTGTCGTATTCCTTCACGTGGGCATCAAAATGAGTCAATTTTTGCAGTTACAAAGCTTTTATGAAAATCTATAATTTATATGTTCTAGTTGAAACTCAAAAATGCACGAGAAAGGGAGAAAAATAAGCTGCAAACAAGAAAAAAGTCATTATTTTCTTTAAAAAAATGTTCCAATATTGCTTTTTTGCTTGCCGTATTCCTTTACTTGGGCATCGAAGTGAGTCAATTATTGTGCAGTTACAAGGCTTTTATATAAATCTATAATTTACATGTTCAAGTCGAAACCCAAAAATGCACGAGAAAGGGAGAAAAATGAGCCGGAAACAAGGAAAAAGTCATTATTTTATTTAAAAAATTGCTCTAATATTGATTTTTTGCTTTGTCCTATTTCATCACCGGGGCATCAAAATGAGCCCATTCTTGTGTGGTTACAAAATTTATTTGAAAATCAACAATTTATATGTTCAATTTGAAGCCCAAAAATGCACGAAAAAATAAGATAAATGAGCCGAAAATAAAGAAAAAATATTATTTAATTAAAAGAGAAAATTGCACTCTTGGTGACTGGTCCCACAATATATGCAGGTGAGCACTATTACTCCCAAAGTTTACAGGACTTGCACATTTGGTCCCACCAACAGTCAGCTCACCACTAACGGCAACGTGAGTTGCACGCGCTCAATTCCGTCTAAAATAGACAGAGCAGATCAAAAGTGCAACAATGTTTGATCCTGTGGGACCAAATGTGCAAGTCTCGTAAACTTTGAGACTAACAGTGCTCACCTGCATCCACTGTGGGACCAAAAATATAATTTTCTCTTATGAATTTTATATAGATCCCACCATGTTTATGTTTATAATTGTCCAGAGACATCATATCCTAGAATTGCTCCCAAAAATAAGCTTGCTACCGAAAATAGTTAAAATATGTGGCTTTTGTAAGATCCATGAAGCTTTTATTTCATCTTCATATACTATTTTTTTCATAAATAGTGAAGATATGTGGTTGTGACTTGTGAATAGGGTTGTAAACAAATAAATTAAGTCAAACATGATATTGTTCAAATTTGTTTGATTTATATATTGTTGAGTTTCAAAATTTGTGTTTCAGATTGACTTGAGTTTAGTTAAACTGAACCCAAGCAAACTTTAATCAAGTGAAACTCGAGTCAAATTTGATTTTCGAAATTCATTATTTGGAAACAATATTTATTAAACATTTCTTTTTGAATCAATTTTAGGGCGAATTAAACAATGCAATGGGCTGTATTGAATGGGGATGCAACCAAGGTATTAAATTTCGGTATCGGTATTGATATCGGGGTAGTAAATTTACGGAAATTTCGATGGAAATTTCGGGGATATTAAAAATTTCGATTTCGACTTTAAAGAAATCATGGATATTTATAGAAATATTTGAAAATTTACAACGAAACTTTGTGTAACTATGAATATCATAATTATGCATCTTTTACATAAATAATATCGTATATATAATGTAAGTATAGTGAATTTTGTCAAATAGTATGATTAAAATCTATGGCAGAAAATATAAAATAAATATGATTTGAGAGTAAAGTAATAACCAAATCTCCTAAGAACTTCATTAAGACAGAATACCACAATTTTAATACAAATCATCACTTAAAACCACATTATTTTAAATTTTGAAATATTTTGAGTTTGGCCAAAATTTAGGGAAATTTCGGTAGATATTTAGCAAAATAATTTTATTAAGAATTCAAAATTTCGGGAAATATCAAAAATATTGGGAAATTTCGATAGATATTCTGCAAAATTGGATTGAATGTGAGATTTCACTTCGAGACCCCCCAAAATCTGAAATTTCGGTCGAAATTTCGAGGTTTCGGTGGATATTTAAGACTATGGATACAATCAAACTATCTATTTGTATATATATATTCAATGGGCTAAGTTATGGGCTAAACCTTTATACTCTTTGCCAAAGTATTAACCAAGATTTTTCAAATGAATAGGTCCATGAAAATTCTATCTATTTGTATATATTCTATGGCTAAGTTATGGGCTAAACCTTTACACTCTTTGCCCGAGTATTAACTATTAACCAAGATTTTTCAAAGGGATAGGTCCATGAAAATTTCAGCCCATTAAATTTCTAAAACTTTAATGCAAGACATATTTTTTACTTATATATAGTTGGCATTCGGTTCGAGTTGTCGGTTTGAATTTTTTGGGTTCCGATTAGTAAATCTTAATACCCGTTGCCAAATAGATTTACTCGGTTTAATCTGTTTATGGTACCCAATCGGATCGGTGTCGGGTTCTCTGTCATTATTTTTCTTTTAAAAAAAAGCTTGGGCCATTTCTTTTTGGAACTCTAAAAATAGAGGCACAACTCTGACTATGTTGTTGGGGAACTTTGATTTTTCGAACTAAGCAGCGTGATTGAAATGAGGGAAATGGAGTTGAGTGTTGGGCGTTGACCCATTTGATATATATATATATATATATATATATATATATATATATTTAGAATTATAAATTAGTACTCGATATCGAACTTGAATACCATTAATCGGGGGTGGCACACTTCTCTTGTAATAAAATCTTCTTGCATGGGAAACACTAATCACTAATGGTTCAATTCTCGTTAAATATACAATATTCATTCCACCTACTTTTCATTCGAAAAGCCCAAAAAAACTAAGGAATTAAGATTAAAAATTTCTATCAATATTTGTTTTTTGGTTTGAAGTTTTCAAATTGATCATGTGAAAAATATGAAACATTCTTTTTTTTTTCTTCAAATATTGCAATATTTTTAGTTTACTTTATTTTTGTTTGAGATGCTCATCATTTCAAATATATCAATTCCACAAAATGTCAAAACTTTGAAAATTAAAATTGTGATTAACACAAATTTATTTATTAAAATATTAAAATAATATTTTTTATATATGCCTCGAGTCGAAAAATTTATTAAACTTTATTTCTGGGATTCTTCAATGAAAATTCCAAAAATATATTTTGTTTTTGATTTGAAATTATAATAAACTTCCCAACTAATAATTAAAAGTTTTCTTCACCTTTACTCCTTCCAACCCCTGCAAAATTAGTATAAAACAAGAAAAAGAGGAAACGAATCATAGGGAAAAAGATCATTTTGTTTTAGGGATTTTACTTCCGTTTTCCCCCGAAACCTACAAACCCTAACCCTAATTTTATTCTCCATGTACAACAATTACGATCCAAGAATCCACGATACCGGCTCCTACCGTCAACGTCGAAGGTATGTTTACGTATATGCAAATATGAATTTTTTTAGGAGTGTATGTGCTGAAAATCGATAATAGTATACTGCGATTGCGATGTGTTTCTGTTTGTGAATTTTATCGTTTTTTCATTGTAGTGATTTAACGGGGCAGCCACCGCCGATGATTCCGCCTCATATATCAGGTGGTGCTGCGCCGAGCTACGGCCGTGGTGGCCCAGCTCCTTATGGAGGTCCTACGGTGGCGCCGCCTCATATTGGGGGTGGTGCTAGAGTTGGAGGTGGTGGTGGTGCTAGAGTTGGAGGTGGTGGTGGTGGTGGTGGGTTTAATGGGTATCCTGGTGTTGAGCATGGCGTTGGGAGAGGGTTTCAGGTTGGTCCTGGCGGCGGTTTTAGTGACCGAGGCGGAGGAGGTGGAGGAAGAGGGTTTGGTGGTAGAGGATCAAGCCATGGTGGTTTTGGAGATAGAAGAGGTGATGGAAGAGGAGGTAGGGATTTTGACCTAGGTCGTGGTGGTGGTAGGAGTGGTTTCAGTGGGCGAGGCGGAGGTCGGGGTGGCTTTAATGGAGGTCGCGGTGGGAGAGGGGGTAAGCCCAGGGGGGATGACTTAGATACTATTGCTCTTCCGAGGCCGGATTTTAGAGGCTTGATTGCTTTTAAGAAGGATTTTTATGTGGAGAGCCCATCTGTGAGGGCAATGACTGAACAAGAAGTTATGATGTATCGTGCGAGGCGGGAGATTACTGTTGAGGGCCAAGATGTCCCTAAGCCAATTCGGATGTTTCATGAAGCAAATTTTCCTGGTATAACTTTGACTTTTTAATAAAAATTCTCATATTTTTAAGTGTATTCTTGTCTGCAAAAGGTCAACTATTTCTTAATGGCTTATATTACACGCTCTCTTGAATACCTTTATATTGTGTAGTTTGGTGGTTTAACTTTTGTAACTTTAGTTAGCTTATGGATTGTTTGGTTGTAGATTACTGCCTTGAGGTCATTAGTAGATTAGGATTTGTTGAGCCAACTGCTATTCAATCACAAGGATGGCCTATGGCATTAAGGGGTCGAGATCTAATAGGTATAGCTGAGACCGGTTCTGGAAGACTTTGGCATATTTGCTGCCAGCTTTTGTTCATATCAGTGCTCAGCCCAGGCTATGTAAGTTTTTTGAAAATTCATATTTTGATCAGACTTCATAATCTTTTATTTATTTATACATATATATATCTATATTAATTTGTGACTACAATAAAATATTTGTTGCCTGCTTTTGTTTATATCAGTGCTCAGCCTAGGCTATGTGAGTTTTTTGAAAACTCATATTTTGATCAGACCTCTAATCTTTTATTTATTATATATATAGACATTAATTTTTTGACTGCAATACAATAAATTCAGCACAAGGGGAAGGTCCCGTTGCATTAGTGATAGCTCCTACTAGAGAATTGGCTGTTCAGATCAGAAGAAGCTGCTAAGTTTGGATCATATGCAAACATTAGAAGTACTTGCATCTATGGTGGGGCCCCAAAAGGACCACAAATACGTGATCTTAAAAGAGGTGATTCAACGTTGTTCTTTTCCTTTAGATCTTATTTCTTTCTGGGATCAACTTATGTTGATAGTTGTTGGATTTTGTTGCAACCTCATTTTAATGCCAGGGGTTGAAATAATCATTGCGACACCGGGCAGATTAATAGATATGTTGGAAGCTCAACATACTAACTTGAAAAGAGTGACGTACCTTGTGTTAGATGAGGCTGACCGCATGCTGGATATGGGATTTGAACCCCAAATCAGGAAAATTGTTTCTCAGGTTTTTAGTCATTTCTCTCTCTTTTTTTTTTTTCACTGTAATATATTTATTTTGGGTGATTTGGTATTTGTGACCTCTTATATTTTAGAATTTGTCAGAGAACCTTGACAACATTATAGATATTGATGTTAATCACCTAGTTAAGTCGCCTGATGAATCCAGAAACATTTCCATTACATTTATCCCGGAGCAGATATATTGGTTATCTTCTTTTACTCTGCTCTACCGAGGGCTATCTGACAGAAGGATAAATTCCTCTTAGTAAATTCTGTGAATTAAAGTTGTCACTCCCTCCAAGTTTGCCATTAACATTAGGCTCGCTGATCAGCCCATCAAATGGGATCAGGGGACTATGCCTATGCTGTCTCAAGTGAATTTTGTTGCCAATTTCTTGGATGGCTCAACTACCAATTCACTTGTGACTTATCGACCTTGAAATTTTCATCCCGACTAAGTTAAATACATTTGCAATTTTACACGTTTCATAATAGTTCAACAATCAAATCCCACAAAACGTTGCTGTCTTATGGCAGTTATGGAAATCTGAGTTCTGATGTAGAGGGACTTGGAAATTGCACTACCTTTTATCACTAATTTACTTAACTTTGGCAGCTTGAACTTTTTGAATAATTCCATCCTCATGATCTTAAATATTAGTCTAATTGCCTGTCACTTTACGCTTATGTTCCCTTAGTTGGCATCAAAAGAACTAACAGAGCTCTTTTTGTTCCTTTTCTGGTTAAAAAGCATTCTGAGGTTTAATGGAATTGTCAAATGCAGGTTCGTCCAGATAGGCAAACCTTGTACTGGAGTGCCACATGGCCCAGGGAGGTAGAAAAGTTAGCAAGACAGTTCCCTGCGCAATGCTTACAAGGTTTTGTGCTACTGTTTCCCCTTAAGCAAACAAATTAATATTAGCCTTGCTTTGACCTTAAATAGCATGCAGAAAAGTGCATCTTTTTTAGAATATGATAGTTTTTTATGTATAACAGTTGTCATAGGGTCTCAAGATCTAAAAGCAAATCAATCTATAACTCAGGTCGTCGAAGTTATGACTGATTTGGAGAAGTACAACAGGTGATATAGGTCGTAGAAATTCTGATCCTATGCTTATATGTTGCTTATTTCTTACCTTATATTTCTTTCTGCAGGTTGATCAGATGCTGAAAGAAATGATGAATGGAAGTAAATATTAATTTTTGTGGAGACAAAGAAAGGATGTGATCAAGTCACTAGACAGATGAGAATGGATGGATGGCCCTTTTGTCCATACATGGTGATAAAAGCCAGGATGAAAGGGATTGGTCCTTGCTGATTTAAAAGCGGCAGAAGTCCTGTAATGATTGCCACTGATGTGGCTGCTCGTGGCCTTGGTAGGATTAGTCTCATGTCTAGGTTTAGTCACCCATGTTGGTCTTTCAACTACATAAGCAAGTCCCCGGCTGTCTCCACGTTCCTGAGAAATTTTGTGGTTTTGGTTGTGTATCAGAAGTTCGTGCTTTTGAGTGTTTTTAT